>VDFB02179234.1:91956107-92166086 GCA_007258455.2 Sequoia sempervirens
AGGATTAATAGATTGAAGGGGTTTCATCAAATCTTCCAAGTATTTCCTAAGATTCTCATTTTCCTTCTTTAGCTCTTGCTTGGTCTTTATTTCCTTCCTCAACCTACCCAAGATGACTGCACTAGAACCCTCATAATCTTCAATATCTTGCTCAATGGATGTAGGCCCTAGATTGAAAGTCTCAACATTGTAATCCTTTCCAGCCACATCATCTCTATTTTTATCTGGAGTAGGGGTGGCAATGTGAGAAACTCTGTTATGAGCCTCATCCCTTTCAATCCTTGAAATCACCCTAGCCTTCTTTTTACCTTTATCTTTTCCAATTTTGGCTAGTAGCTCATCCCAATTCGGTGGACTATCTTCCACAACAAATTGTTTTCTCTTTATCTCCTTATCCAACCAACCAGGGATAGTGGATTCCAATTATACTTCAGTCTATTTTCATTCTTGTTGTTCCTTAGGCACTTCTTCACTCAAATTCTATTTCTTAGGAGTTTCATCCATCTTGTTGTCCTTCTCTTTAGCATGTTCTTTTCATGTACAGGTGATGGAACCTTCACTGTTTCTTCTTCTACTGGAGGTGATTTAACCTCTTCAGTTCCAATAAGTGACTCTGCATAAGCTACCAAAGGAGACTATATTACCTTTTCTACTTCAGCTTCTATACTATAAAGGTCACCCTCATGAAATTCTTCTCCTTCAGTAGCCGGATGATCCTCAACATTTTACGACTCACCTAGTTTTCTTTGAGCTTCATGAGTAGATGGAACATGATCATGCTGCTCGTCATGAGAAACAATTGGAGGGAGATCTACTTTAGGCACACTATCCTTAGGGAAAGGAGTCCTAGACCTCCTTGTATACACCTTGGCCTTCTCTTATGAACTTTCTACATTCACCACTGGTGGGGTAACTTCTTCCTCTCCTACCTTGGAACTTACCTTCTCTGAAAATTTTATAACTCTTCTCATTTTGGGTACATGATCATCAACTTCAAGATTCTTCCCTTTAGTTTCCTTCAGCCTAGACTTCTTAGTCCGTGTCCTCTTCTTAGCCTTTGGCTTTCTTTTCTTTTTTGCTTCCTAGTCTTCCATTTCTTGAACACCTTTTATCTTTATCTTGAAAGGAGAATCTCATTTACCTTTTCCCTTAGGATCCTGCTTGGTCGATTCTTCAGAGGTAGAATGAGGATCCAAATCCCCCATCAGCATATAGGTGCATTATACACCTCCATTTTCTAACTCCCATAGCTTATGCTTTAGCCACATCTTGGTAAATTTGATAACTAGATCTATCAACTGTTTTAGTTCTATTTTTTCCTCTTTTAACCAGTCCACATCACCAATTGGTCTATCTTTCACTACCTCATAAGCATGATCTTGAATTAGGTTTCCATCATTGTCAAGTTGGTCTAGGACTGCCCTCACATTGTATAGTCAGACTGATTCAACTGGGAGGCGAGAAAAATTCTTCTTTCTGACCTCAAATTCATCACTACAATTGGCCCAGTAGTCCTCCAAATCAACCTTATGGCTATATTCTCTATTGGCCTTCTTTTGAGCTTCTCCTATAATATCAAATCTGAACCTCTTAGAATGGAAAGATAGGCCAAGAGTATTCATTTCTTCTTCTGAAGCCTAGGAAGAACCAATGGAAGGACAAGCCTCTCCAGTACCAATCCTTAATGGGAAATCTCTACGAAAACCAGTCTTATGCTTGTCTCTCTTGACAATGGAATCAAAGCCACATATCTATCTAGTGAATTATAGAAGTATGATGTGATCAGTAGGGTATCTTGGAAGTCTATATGGGGCCCTCTGATAGCCATCAATCCAAATGTAGGAGAAAGTTGGGAACTGAATAAACCATGCCCCATATTTCTTGATGAGTTCTTTTGCTTGATTTGAAATTCTGACATGTTCTGCACCTTGAAGCAATCTAGTGATATGCATGGTGAATGCAACATTCACCCTCCTATAGTTCAGGCTTCCCAAATGAAATTGAGGGTATACCTCATAGATGATATCTTGTCTAAAGGTGCCCCTTGTACTCAATCCTTTGTAGGGGTGGAATCTTGCAAGTGCGTAGACCAAATATGAAGTCATTGTGAAGGTCTTGGTCTGCAACACATTAGAAAACTTCTCACGAATTACCACAATCACATGGCACATCCAATTATCAAACATGCCAACATTCTTCAATCCAACCACCCTGCTAAGAAGAGTGATTGCATCATAATACTCCTTGAAATTTGCTTTGAATAACTGTTTGGGCAGCTTGGAATAGTGAGACTTGGGCTTCTCCAGCTAGGAATTGATAAGCTGTTGTAACTTCATAGTCTATTCATCGTAGAACTCCTGAGCTGCTTTCATGTTGAATTCCACCACATGAGATCTGTCTGGCATATCAAAATTTTGGGCAATGGAAACAAGGTTGAGATTTGCTACAACTCTCCCTTGAGGACCAATAATTCTCTGTGTGTCCTGATCATAGTGCCTTGGACATTCAAGGACCAACTCATAACACTGCACCGTAGAAGGGAAACTAGCTACATGTGACAAGCCTGATTCCTTCATCCTTCTAGCCACCAAAGGAGGATCCTCTGCTACCATTCTTCCTTTAAATTCTTCATAATCCCACAATCCAAAATTTGTATTAGTCACTTCGGACTAAATTGATGTGATTTTATTCTCAAGAATCTTTCTCTTAATGTCCATTTTGATCCTTTTTGCCTTAGATACTAAGGATCCCTCCACTGTCCTGCTAGATTCAGCCAACACTCAGCACTGAAATCATAGTAAAAACCACAGGAAAACAACGTTAATCCATCAAAAAAATGTTAGAATAAACCTCATACAATCAAGGTGTTATTCAAACTCATAGAAAATGATCTTGATAAACTTCAGGTTTCAGAACCCCACACAAAATCTGAGCCATAGAGGAATTTTAGGAAATTTTGGGCCAAACAGATTCTGGCAAAATGATTGTGAAAAACCTACTAACAATTAAACCTGATCATTATCAACCAATAAACCACATAGGAGATCATAAGATAGCATGAATTAACCTTAAAATGCATTAAAAATCACTAGCACATCACACTATTCCATATTTCTTTACATTTCACCAAATTTTGGGAAAATCTACCTGAGATGGATTTTTGATAGGGTAGAGATGCTTTACAAATCCAGAAAAAATAGGGAACCAAGGACTTTGGGAAAATGTGGAGTCAATGAAAATCTGTGGATAAGGCAAAACTCTGAAAGCATGCAGATTCTGGGAAAGCAAGGGAAATCAGGAAAATCTGCCAGAGATGGATTGTCTTGAGGGAAAGAAAAATCCTGGACTGAGGACAAAACCTGAACATCGGCATTAAATCACGATTTCACTCAGAACACTAGATTAATCATGAATTTCAAAGGTTTAAGCTTAGGGAAAGTTAGGCATGGACCTTCCACAGATTTTCTTTGCATTTTAGGCCAATTTTAAGGTGAAATGAGGTGGAATGGAATTTCCCTAGGTTTCAAACCCTATACACCTGCCATTAGCACACATGCAAGCTTATGATTTAGGTATTTCAACCGTCAATTCCTTACTAGGGGAAAATCACAATTCTCAAGCAAGTTCACCAAAATCAAATAAACAAGCAAACTCAAAAATTACTTGGGAGACCATAAATTAATCAATGCTATGCAACCCTAGCCATGAAGCGATCAAATATTCAGGAATTCAAGCACCAAAATCTTTATAACATAAAAATGCTATTCATAATCCTCAATTCAAAGAAAGACAATCAAAAACATACCATTTTGTATCAAAAATCGATCTCAGAAATAGTAAATGCGAAATTGAATGGCGTCCACAAAGAATAGGGGCAAGAATGCACAAGAAATCTCCACTCAAATCCACAATTGGCAAACTCAACGCATCAAATCCAAATCTAGTACTTGCAAGAATGCACTCTACAGCTCAATCAATGGAAAACAATAGCATAATGGCATAAAATACCTCGAAAATCAATTAAATAATCATTCAAAGCTTGTATGAAGACATTAATGTCACTGACAAGACAATCAGGAAAAAACCCGGGAACCCGACAATAGGACAAAATCCGGAAAAATCCAACCCATGCAGAATTCCGTGAAGACTAAAAATCTTTGAATCATAGTGCACAGCCGGGGTTCGAATAGGATCTGGGAAAATCCAGTCGGGGTGGAAAGTCTCGAACTTTAGTGAAAAGCCGAACTTAGCTCAACATTAAAGATCTTCAATCAATAACTTAGGGGAATCACTAAGGCCATCAAAATAAACATTCAAGCACATGCCAAATAAGAAAAAACCTCAAAATGAAAGGTCCAAGACACCAAAACCAAAGCGAAAGAAGGTCCCTACCTTCAGTGGGGCGTGTGTGCGAAAACTGCACAACAAAGTTCTTAACATGTTTTTTAATAAAATTCTATAGTTTTTTGTGATTTTTTGTGTCTACAGGAAACTGCGCCGCTATTAGTCCAACAATGCCATACAATGACACTGACTAGTCCAGCAGTGCCATACAACGACACTGAAAACTTCAAACTCTGCCGCTGTGTCTTCCCTCCTAGAAATTCAAAATTTCAAACTCCGACACTGGGCAATTTTCCTGTTGTTGAATTTTTCAAATTACAAACTGTACCATTGATAGAAATAGTGCTGCAATCATGCTCTCTATCCCTATTGCAGAGCGTCCCTGTCAGTCCTAGCGATGCCCTATAGTTTCGCTAATCTCTTCAAACTATGACAGATATGCGGGTTGCATTGCTGGGGTGGAGTAAAAAGTTGATTTCTTGTTATTTTGACATGTTCCTTTTCTCCTTTGATCATTTTGAGCAATTAACCTATTTTTTCCCTCTATGTTTCTTGGACTAATCAGTTTTTGTAGGTGGAGTCAAGGAAGGAGCAAGGAGAATCTTGAAGTATAACATCATTTATCTATTGTATCAAGTGTCTTTAGACACTTTTGGAAGCAATTATAATTCCAATTCTAAAGGACTTTATCTCTTCAAGCTCTTTAGGACTCAATAGATTTCAATTTGGGTTTAAAAAAAACAAGAAAAAAGGTTAAAAAGAACTTTAGGAAAACTTACTAGATTTTGTTTAAGGTTAACAATTGAACAAACAACTTTCATCTTTCCTTTTGATGATTTAAAAAGAATCCAATCATTGCTTTGAAAGGTTAAAATGAACATGTGCTTCTATGTCTTGTAATCACCTACCCAAAGTAATATCATCTAAAAGACGTATATGCACTTCTCTTGTACCTCACGATGATCTTGAGAATCAAGAGGCTTTTTGTGATATTAATTTGTGTAAGTGATAGCCTCCACACTTCATTTGGGTTCTTAAAATTGGACAAAACTTGTGAGTGTGAGTGGAATATATTGTGTGTGTTCTCTCTTTGTTTCTCAACAAAGATCGATTGAACTATGAATGTATTTGCTCACATATGTGTTATCTTAGAGGGCCTACCTTGTGGGAAAAAATAATTACCCAAGGGAATGACCCAACCAGGAACACGCTAAATCCAAGTGACTTCCAATTGGTATATAAGTGTGGGTACTTGAGGAAAGGCAAGTATCATGAGGATTATTCTGACGAGAAGAGCAACAATGGTCTCTTGCTACATGGATGGTCCCCCATGAACTAAATTCCCCTACTAGAACCTTTGTTTAGAAAAGGCCAAGATCCTTGATCTATTTGTTGGTGCAAGAATGGTCCTTCTAAAGTCGTCCCATGTTTTTATGGCTCTTAGTAGAGATTAGAAGTATGTTGTGGGAGTTTCATGGGTACTGATGCTTGGCTGACCCAAGAAGTGAGTGCACTATAAGGGGGAGCCTGTGTGGTCAAGCATCTAATCATCCACTAAGAGTAGACGTAGCTGGATTTATCCAAGTGGGAACCCAAAAAGTATTGTCTTTCATCCATAGGATTGTGCATATCTTGGAATCAAAACACTTTCCTTGAAGCAAAAACATTGGGAAAACAAACATTCAAGATGAGCATCAAATTTCAAACCCTTTAGGAGGAGCAAATACCTTTGAAAAATCCAATTGCTATTGCTTGTCTTAAGGATTTCATCCTTAGAGAATTCTAAGTATTTGGATTTATATCTCAATTTTCTCTCACTAAAGTCGACATCAGGGAACTATTGCCTTGATTCTCTTGATTTCCACATAATGGACCTTGTGGGATGAAAACGAGTTGAGACATATACATTCATTTTGAAAACTAAGAAAGACATTGGATGTGGTAAAATAAATTCATTAATCAAGATGAAATCAATTGAACCCCACACATGTGCATGTTTATCTTTTTTCTTATGGTCTTTTGAGAAAACATTTATCTTTGGGTTTGAATTACTCTTAGGGAAAAACATATTCTTCAAAACCTTGGTCTTGTAAACAAGTCCCTCTTAGGTTCATTCAAGATCAAAACAAACAATCATTTCATCCATCCCAAACATCAATCAAATCCCATCTCACAAAAAACTTTTGAACCACTAGAAAAATCATTCATACTATACTTTTGGTAAAATCCTTCAAATCAACATCAAAATCATCTTGTTTGGCTAAGTGTGTGTGGATTAATCCTTCCTCATACATCTAATAAAATTATAATCCTTGTGGACAAGTTTATTCCAAGATAACATCCAACATCTTGGGGTTTATAAGTCCATTATCTAAATCAAATCCAATGCAAATCAAAGAATCCAAAGAATCCTAAAGTCTAGTATTCCTCCAAGGATCTTAAAAGTTCAACACCCATATCATTCACCCCTTTCATCCTTCATCTCATCATTGGTCCCAAATTCCTTAGAAGTCAACAAGGTAAAAACACAAGAGGAACATGTAATATAAACTAGCTCCATACATCATGAGTGATCTAAGTCAACCAAACTATCAAAGCCTTACAAAACCAATGGATTATCAAAACTCATTTATATAATCCATACATGGGATCATTATCTCCTACAAAATTCAATAGCACAACAAATATGAGTATGCCCAATCAAAAGTTTGGAACACCTTTCTAGATGGTATATTTAAATCCAAGTCCAAACCTACAAATCTATCAACCAAACACTCAATGCGTGAGTCTTCCAAAAAACAACATCATCCCACCAAATCCATACATGCCAAATGTAAATATACCAAGTACAAGTTTTTCAAACATGAACATTTCAAATCTGTACTTGGTAAACTTTGGGATAGATATGTTTGTGAATCATACAAATGTTGTTCAAGGTCCAAAAAAAATGATAACGAATCCATGTGTTGATCCAAGTCAAGGTAACACCATGCAAAATCAAAGTTACCTAAATCAAGGCAATGTGATTTCCAACCACAAAAATGTTCAATTTCAGCATATAATTTCAAATCTAAACATCATCCCAAATTAGAACATTTTCCAAAATCAATTTTTCCATGATCCCATGCAAGCACCACAAGTATACATTCTAAATCCACTTGAACAAAAACCAAGTCAACTATATCAAGGGTGTCAAGATCAAAATCAAGATCAAGTTTTGTGAGATCAAATTTCTTCACTTGCCAAAATAATTGACTCATTGCGCCAAGAGACATCTCCACCCCAAAATCAATACACTCTTCCATTGGTTAAACCATGTCATCAAAGCATTGAGTTGTGTCCACAACCACATCAAGAACAATATCTCCAATGTCAAGAAGTTAGATATCAAGATCAACCACATCAAAAAATCCAACCCCCACATCTCGAAGATCAATCACCACATCTCCAAAATCAATCACCACAAGGTCAATTTAAAGTACAAGTCTCACAGCGTAACAAAGGAGAATACACACCACTTGGGAAACCAATCGAATCGGTCATGCAACAGTTGGTGCAGAAAAACTCATCACAATTCCCACCTATGAAAACTATCAAGAGCCCTTAGTGAAACCACCATGGTAAAATGAAAATCACCTTTGTGATTTTCACAAAGTAAAGGGACATGAAACATTATATTGTATTTGACTAAAAAATTTCATCCAAGACCTGATTGATCAAAAAATAATAACTATTGGGGACAATGATCAAGATTCAACCACTATTGATAGCATTGAAAATCTCTCCACCAAAATTGTTGAAAAAAATGATCAAGATCTATCCATGAATGAGCCCCTTGAAGATGTTTCTACCTCATCTGATGATCAAATCAACATGCATCAAGAGTCATTTTTTAGTTATGATCAAAATCCTTCAACAATATTTGACAATGATCTATTTCAAGGAGTGTTAGAGTTATTTGATCCTATTGACATAATCCACAACCCATCGGCCAATGATCATGTTGAAAATGTTCTACATCACCTAATGAGTTAGAGAACACATCTCAAGAATTTATTCCCAAGAATGATCAACATCTTTCACCAAAGTCTAGCAATGGTCCTTCCCAAGACATATTGACATCCTTTGACCTCATGGTTACAGATACTGAAGGAATCCTCAACTCAAAATTTGATCCAAGTTCACCCAAAGATCAAGAGGATATTGAGCCACTTCCCATTCCCCATGACGATATCCAAGAACCCTTTATAAGCAATCCATCCTTTGAAACTGACCAATTTCAAGAACTTGATCCAAAGCATGTCAAAAGAATTTCAAAAATTAATCAAGATCAAGAATTTTTATCTCCAAGATACTACAATGATTTAACGAAAACTCTCCTATCTATACAAGAGATCATAGATAATGATCATATCCACATAGTACATACTCCTCCATCTACCCATAATATGCTTTATGTGGATGGACACGTAGATGATCTTCATTTAGAATAGGATTCTGTTAAAAAAGAGAGTAGGTTATTAATTCCTACAGTCAAATTGAGTTGTCAACATCAGGATAAGATATATCCCAAATTCAGACTGAGGACATCATGTATGAAGATATCCAGTATTATCCACTCAAGGAAACAAGTCAAATAGAATAGGATATTCCAGAGTTAGTAGAGCAAAAAATTGAGATAATGTCATCCATAGTGGTCACTTATCAGAGGACACTTACTAAACAATAAATCTCAAAACAATTAGAATCAACAGACAAAAATGTTACTACCACCATACTGGGGGAAGCTATGTCTCAAGAAAATGTCAACATAGGGAGCACGAAGAATCCTTATGATGAAATTGATACCAATACTACAACTAGCCAAGTTGTGAATTCTCATCCACCCATCACCCCATCCACAAATTGGGACCAATATCAAAAGAAGGATGTGAATCAAAATAAGAAGAACTTCATCAAAGAAAAAGAAGTTGGGAAGCATACTGAACAAATCAAATACAAGTGGATACCAAAGAATACAAAGAAAGATGATCCCTATCAAACTCCATTAGTCAAAGAAACTAAGGAGAAAAATAAAAAAGGGATAAGTATCCATCAAATATGTCCACACAAGCAAAAGCAAGCTTCAAAAGTGACATACAAAGTATATCAAGTAGTTGGTCCTAATTCCATGCACACTTCTATATACACCCATCATTGCTCATCTTCCCAAGTTTGGAGAGTCAAAGGTTCCAAACTATCAACCAATCCATCTTTTATTCCTAAACACACTCCATCCATGCCTCCAAGCATGATATCCAATTCTCACATTGACCATGTATTGGTGGCCAGCCCGTATCATAAGGATTTAGAAGGCATTCTATGGCGATGTGCGCATAAAGACAAAGTTAACTCTGGTATCAACAAAGTGGATCAGGAATCTCAAAAGTTGTATTCAAGTGCATGTATCTTAGCAAAACAACTTCTTCAAGAAGGATATCGATGGAACATCATGATAGAAGCATCTACATCGACACCACCAGGTGGTTAGCATGAGCTTAAAATCTTTCACAAAAAAATACAAAAAAATCAAAAACCAAAAAAAAAAAACCAAGAAAATAGTAAAGAAAAAAAATCATCCTCTTGTGAAAACCACTATGGTGGCACTTTGGGTAGGTACCATGATGAAAACCTGGTAAACAGGCATCATGTGTAGAATTGAGCATCTACGCGTGCCACTTCAAGTGGAAGCATCTCATCTCATCCATAATGAATCCATTCATCTATAAACCATTGATCCAATCTGTTTTCATCCATCTACATCCATAGTCCAAGGTATCTTGAGGTTGATGAAATTTTGTTGCACACTTTACACTTGCTAATGGTAAACATCTTGACATGGGCCATTTTTATTGATCCTATCCTACCCAACATTATCTGAGCCATAAAGCATTATCCAATGAGCATTCTTTATTCGAACACCTTATCTTATCACAAGATAATCCATATCCATCCAACCCTACACCCATCCAAGCATCCACCCATGGAATTCCATACATTGCTAGACACTAGGGGAAGATATGTACATCTTGCTTTGGGAATAAATTTGGATCTATCTCTTCCAACTTATGTGGTGATCCAAACATTAGCAAACACAAAATAAAATTGGTCAAAGCACTTGTGAGCGAAAATTCCAAATCACTAGCCCATGGCACATTTTGACGAGAAGATGTTCCTTATCAAGCTTTATCTTTCATCAAACATCAATACAAATAATCAATATTAGTTGCATCTAATTTGTACTTCAATGTTGTATCAAATCATTTAGAACAATTTTGTTTCAAAATCAAACTTCAAAATCTTGATCAATCAAATCCCATCAATCCATTATCATCTCGGGATATCCTTTCTAGTCCTCATGTTGCTTAACACTATTCTTAAATTTTTGTGTATCCTCAACAATGTTATCATCATCAATCCATCAATCAATTCCAATCAATCCCTCATCATCTTGGGATATCCATCCAAATCCTCATGTTGCTTAAACACTATCCTTGCATTTTTGTGTATCCTCAACAATGTTATCATCATCAAATCCATCAATCTGATCAATCAACATTAGCTTGGTTTTCAAAAAAATCCCAAAACAAAGCACTGATATCATCACACATATCCATATCCAAATCATCAAAATCATGCAAAAATCCAAAAACATTTCAAAAATCCTAAAACATTCATAAAAAAATAGAAAAAAGTCAAAAACATGGTATTTGAACTACGTCGTAGGCAAGGCTAATCTTTGATCAATCCCCAAGACACAAAAACATTCAAAAAACACAAAATCCAAAAAATCGTAAATCTCATAAAACACAAAAACATTGGAAAATTTGAAAATCAAAACATTTATAAAACATCTTGGAAAAGACCCAAATATAGCGTCAAAACATTGCAAAACACCAAAAACATCCAAATATTTGAAAAAAAAATCCATCCATCCCATTTCACATTCACCCACAATAAACATCCGCTCATAATAAATCAATCATCGCCTTCATCCTTTGGCGAAACAAACACAAACAACCACAACAATCAGCAAAAGAAAACTTCAAATGCAAAATCAAAATCAAAACAAGGAACTTTTAAATTCAAAATCAAAATCCTCATCATTCACAAACATGTCAATCAACCTTATATCAACATCCTTTCGAACAACCTATCAACTTGCCACCATCCACTAACAAGTCCTAGGATGCATCCTTCCTACAATGAGCATTATCTTTGGAAATCACTTTGGAAACTTATCCTAAAAAAAACATATCCCTTTGGCTAGAGGTATGAAGAACATTGGCTTGTTTGTGTACTTGATATTTTCTTTTGGTTTATCTTATTGTGCTCATTCCAATGACCTCTCGATGATGTCTAAATAGAATGATTTAGAGAGAAAGGAATGGGGCAACGATCATTATCTTTTGTTTGTTGTGCTTATTGGATGTTAGTGAAATATAACTTGGCAAATACTTGCTTTGTTAGGTGTGTATGGAAGTTGTTTTGGGTAGCTTGTTGACTATTGCATTGATAGGTTATATCTTTCCCTATTTTGGTCTAAGATGTTTGAAACTTCTAAAGTGCATCCTAGCAAGGTTTTTGTATGTTAGGTGTGAGCGAGAATACTCCTATTTGTTTGTCAAATCAAATTCCATCACACTAGGTACAACGCCATCCTAGTTCTTTATACCTTGATGCATCGTATCTACGTGCGTAATCAAAAATAAGGTAAATAGCCCTTTTAAAATCCCAATTCCTAATAAGAAAATCATCATCGTCACCATCACCATCTCTTCTCTAATAAAGTCTCATCAGATCATGGGCTTTTTGGATCCTCTCTTTCACCATCTCATTTCTTCTTATTCTTCTATCTTTACTAACATTTCTATCCAAGTATCAAATCTGTGTGTTATCTCAAAATATACATGAGGCTACCCATGGCCGATGAGTGCCTATACATCATCAAATCTATTTACATCAAACATTCAAGCTTTCTAGTCCTCTTTGAGCTGAAATGACCCTGAATCTTTATCACGAGATCACCTAAAAATCTAATTTTTTGTCTTATCTCTCGAGGGGGTAGTATGCCAGCATAATCCTCCCTGCTGGGGTAGCATTGGGGCATTTTAAAAATCAGAATTTTTTTTGGCTTTTGATCACGACATGATTATTCTTTGAATCAACACAACAAGTGCATTGCATCAAAGAGGGGAAAAATGTAGACACGTAAAATGTACCAATTAATCCTATACACCTGATCCTAATCTACTAACACCAGTTCATCTTGAATCATCTCCATTTGCTAGTCATTTAATTTAAAAATAATCTTTATTTAATTAAATTCATCACATTTCATCTCTTAATTAAATAAATCACTTTGTTTAATTAATCCTATAGTCCCTCTTTTAATTAAATAATTCATTTTATTTAATTAATCTCTAAAGTCATCTCATTTAAATTAAATAAATTTATCTTTATTTGATTTAAAACTAACATCATCCTCTTTAATTAAATAAATCAAACTTTATTTAATTAAGTCTAAAATCATTATTTCTCTCATTTTGATTTATTTAAATCCTAAAATCTAAGTCAAATGTCAAATAAGCTAAATCCCCATCTAAGTTAATTAAATCCTAATTAACTCTAATCCTCTAGATTTTACAACTTACACAATAAATCAATTTATTTGATTTATTAAATCTTCTATTTTTATTCAAAAAGGCATCTCAAGTGGAATATTCCTCCATTTAAAATTTCCCCCTCAAAAGGATTTGTCCTTCCAACAAGGCATTCAATACCTCTTACATGTCCTTGTACATTGAGCCAAGTGGCATTTACTTCATTTCTTTTCCCTCTAACATGTCACTTCCAATTCAAAATTCAAATTTGCACATTGATCAAAATGTGCTCAAGCTTCCTCCATTCACATCTTGACAAGTGGCACTTGGCCATTGGATGTTGAATGATCCCACATTCATCCATTTTTCTCATTCTCCACCATTCTCATCTATAAATAAGAGGCTTTCCTTTGTATTTTGGATCCACAACTTAGATCAAAGTTACTATCTTCACATTTGGAGCAAGTTTATCCATTTCCATAGCATTTTCTATCATCATAGTTAGGTTATTGCAGATTTCATCAAGAAAGCACATTGTTCATTATCATCAAGTGGATCAAAATTCATCAAGCTTGCAAAGGAGTTGGGAAAGGGCCAATTTCCACATCAAATTGGCACCAATTTCCCCATGGGATTGAGAGTGTGCATGCTTAAATAGGATTTAATTTTTTTGTTTTGTTTTGTTCTTCATTTCTTTCCTATTTTGAGCATTGTAGATGAATTTCATGGGGAATCTTAGTTCTAACTTGCATATGGATCTAATATTGTGTTTGTTTGCTATGTTTGTGCAGGTCTAGGATTGGGGTTGAGAGCTATTAAAGAGAAATAACAACTAGCTTGTTGCCAGAATTGAGTCATTTAAAAAAAATTATGGGACCCTTTAGACCCACTCCAAAATGGTGATACATTAAAATTTTCCTCAAAACTCATATGAATTCTATGAAATTAAGTTTGCATACTATTGATGAGCTATAAAAAAAAATTCAGAAGGAATTTTCAAGAAAATCTTTGGATTTAAATATTTTAAAGCCATAATGTTTAGCCAATCCTATCACCATGAGGCCAAAAAATGAGGTTCTATCATCAATCTGAGGACAACTAAGCACTAGAAATTCATCAAATTTATAGGTGCTAACAAGAAGAAACATCATGCAAAAAAGAAAAAACACTTGTGATGGATGTGGACCTATTGACTAGTGGCTTGAATAAGAAAGTAATGCTTCAAAAAATAGTGAAAATGTATACACAAGTGAACCAAGAGAATAAGGCTATAATTGAAGAATCTATCATCAAACACATGGTGACCCCCTTTGCAACCTAAGAGAGAATAATTGAGAATTTTCCAAATGAACTCAAAATATCACTTAAGAAGAAAATTTTAAAATAAATGTATATTGAAGGTGAAATGAGGTAAGCACTAGAACAATTTATTTCAAATCTATATCTAGAATAACAAAGGTTGACACAAATGTGAGAAAAAGAACTCTAGTCCAAATAATGAGTGGATACACTAACGATGCAAAGTCAACAAACTAAACAAAAAATCCACCAAGGGGCTATTGAGGCTATAAAATAGGAGACCTATGTATCACTATTAGAGGAAGAAAAAGAAACTCAACAAATAGAGGGAATATAATCCAGGGTACCTCTTGATAGGTCAAAATTGAGGTGGCACATGAAATATATTATATTTTATAAAAATATTTAGTTTGGTCTACATGTCAATTTGAGGGTGTAAAATTACAAAAGGAATAGTGGCTATCTACACAAGGGTTGTAGATAATGAGGTGAATGTGGATAAAATGCAACTAGAAAATTTAAAACTCATTTAAATTGCTACAAGAATTCTACTAAAAATAATACTATTATAAAAACTGTATAGGTTGCTATAGGAACTTTTACAAGAAATATTGAAGAAAATAAAACTAAACAAAACAATAAATAGTCATGAGCTCATTGCTAAATAATAATTAAAATAATATATTTGCATTTTTTCAAAGATTAATAATTGTAAAAACATAATAAAATAACACAACATATTAAATAAGATACAAGATCATTTTCAATGCATCTTGAGAGTGGGTCCTCCTCTCCATCTACATAGGATTGATCTACTACAATTTTGCAAAGTCTTTAAAATAGAAGCTATGAAATATATTATGTGTTCTCATAAAATATTGCATTCTTTTCTCCATGTTGTTCTCTTCTACACTATTCTCTATGCTATTACTTTTGTATTAGATTTTATCATGGCATTTCTATGTTATTTTTTAGCCTTGGATATCCTCCTTTCATTACTCTATATATGCACCTTTTACAACTCATGTATTATAGAAAATTAACCATAAATATAGGTCTACAAATAACAAATTAACTTAAAATAGAGAGGTTTATTTGGCATATGCTTATAAAATCAAAATAATATGGGAAGTTTCTTGTTTTGGCCCATAGTTATTATCTATAATGCCAAAAACACTAGAGGTTACAATAGAAAAATAAATATAGAAGTTTTTTTGACTTGTGGTTGTCTTATATCATATAAGTACAAAATAAATCACCATTTTTTGTAACAAAGAATTACCATCTATTGAAGAAAATAATTATTTAAAATGATTAATAGATGAAATTGAATTTTTTTTTAAGTATAATCATGGGCTATAAGAAGTCTATGTTCTCCTCATCCAATAGCATGTTGCAAAATCTATTGTCAAGGCTAGAATGATAATTCTTGTGAGTAAATACAATTGAATATTTAATTTTCACATTTTACCTAAAAACTATATAAAATATATCACTTATTTATATTTAATCATATGTAACAAAAGGTGGTAAAAATGTATGATTTAATATGAAAATGAAGCGCAAAATGTGAGGATTATGATGTATGAAAAGGATAGAATATGGGATAAAATATAACATAAATGCCTCTCATTACCTCTCCTAAATAGCAAGAAGCATTGAGAAATGAGTAAATATGTATATTTGGGCAAGTGAGGAATAGAGTTCTACTTTTGTTTTTTATTGTTAGTGACTTGGTATTCATTTTTAAAATTAATGTATCTTAGATTAAGGTTATATATCACACTTTGGCAATAGGTATGACCTAGTTAACCAACAACCTAATAGCATAGGATAATATATAGGTTTAAAATGTATGTCATGGTATAATGGTAGATAGTGATGATAAAGCTTGTATTATTTTCATCTATAGATAATGAATGCAACATCCATTTCTCAATATCATTTGATGTATATAAATAATTAGTTTATGTTCTATTTTTTTATATTTTTATATGCATAATATGTGATTAAAGTGCATCCCAATATAAATGTAAGAGACAAATAATGAACTAATTGCATTAGATGAAATGTAAATTACCAACAATTAAAGTCTAGGATTGTGTAGTTACATAGCTACTCTTATGAAAAAACTTTTTTAATTCCAATTATTATTATTTTGATTGATAATTGCATAAATCTACATATCGTATAAATAACATAAGTAATTGATTATGCTCAAAGATTTCCAATTATGCTAAAATATGGAAAAGTGATTAATGGTATAAATAACATAAGTGATCAATATTATATTAAGCAAATCATGTCATGTTCTTTCATTTTTTGCTTTAAACCCCTTAAAAAATTGACTTGTATGCAATTTCCTTCTAATCTAATGTTAACTTCTATGTAAATATATTATGATTAGTAAAATTATCAAAATAGTGGATCTATATTCTCAAATTTAAACAAAAAAAAATCATTAATAAACATTTCAATTCTCTAAACATGAAAATATTACCTAAGATAATCAAATTTGATCTAAGAACTATAAATTTTCTTCTTCTATGTTGTCAAGTGAACAAAATGATGTTGAAAAGGTGATGGATTATGCAAAATATCATGGCACAAGAAGTAAACACCATGAAAAAGTGTTTCCTTCTCAAAAAATGTGCATTAACCAGACAAAAGTAGGGAATGTGGGCCTATATAATAGGTTTGGTTCCTTTTTTATGATTTTTAGTAAAGGTCATTCGACACTTGCCAAATTTAGCGAGTGCCAAATAAGCTTTGTAGAGATTTTTTGAGTGTTCAAAAATTGGTAAAGTATACAAAGAGAGATAAAAGAGAATGAGAGAAATAGAGAAGGTAAGGGAATGAGTGACAAAGAGAGAAAAACACTTTTACCCTAAACCTTTAACTGATACTCTAAACCCTAAACTTTAAATCATATGTACCCTATGCACCCTATAATGTACCATAAACTTTCTACCATCAATATTGTACCCTAGACCCTAAGCCCTGTATCCTAAATCTTAGACCCTATGTACTTTAAACCTTCTAAATCATCACTCTCACAAGATGGAGGAACTAATCGATGATGGGTTAAACACTATAGATAATGTTGTCACTAATTTTGAGGTATTTCTTGAAGACCATGTTTCCAGTTTTGAGGTTATGAGCTTACAAAATAATATACCCAGGTCCTCACATGGAAAAAATAAAGAAATAAAATCATTGTACAATGCTTCAATTGCATTAACCACTGCTAAATTATTAGGAAATGGAACTAGAGATGACCTATTTTTTGGAAGATGAAATACTCTGAGAGGGGGGGGTGAATCAGAGTATCATAAAATTTTCACTTTTAACTTGACTTACAAATTGAACTAAGACCTTGAAACAATTTTATGTAACCTTTTAATTGCAGAGTGAACCTGGATGTAAATTTTTAATTGTAGAGTGAACATGGACATGTCAATGAACTTTAACAACATAATGACTGATCACAAAGATTTTACTTAACCATGTCAAAGCATAATTGTAATTTTTCATATAATACTACTTGAACAATTCTTTTTCAATGCCTTATTTTCACACAAATTTATGCATAATTTTGAACACTTTTATGAAAGATTTAGACATTTATTCAAGTATCAGAGCATTTGCATTGACATGTGACTGAAGTGAGAAACATAAACATTTAAGCACATGAACTGAAAACATAATGCACAAATTTCATCACATAACACAATATTTTCCTGAGTGGAAAAACCCTCTTGGGCTATAAAAAACCACTTGAATTATTCCTTTTATTATTTAGAGCACCAACTCAATCAGAAGCACCAACTCCAGCATTTCAAGAGAACCAACTCAATCAAGAGCACCAACTCCATTATTACAATTTTTTTCAAATAGCAATGTAAACTATCAGGACTTTATAACTACATACTTGTGCAATCACAAAATCTTAATAGAGTACAACAGAATAATTTTCAATGTAGCCTATTATAATTTGTACTGTGTATAACAATAAACAATGTATAAACAACTGAAATTCTAAGTATTATTTCTGTATGAAATCAAAGATATGATACAATATAAACCCTCTTTTTCTTTTCTTACAACACAATTGTAACTCTGTAAATTCCCTTTCCAATCTCCAACCAAGCAATGGAAGAAAGCGATGCTTAAATAAACAAAGAAACTGGTGTAAATCATCAAAACTCTTGAGCTCAAACTTGAGTAACCAAAACTAAAAAAATAGTTATCTATAACTATTTTATTGCAAACTGAACAACCATTTTTCAATCTTCATTTCAAAATGACAAAGATATTGTCAAGATTTTACCTCATTTTATGTCAGGTAGATGTCAAAAAAAAATCTCATACAATCTACCAAGAATACCTTCATTTCCAACTGCAAGATAAAAAATTACCTTTCTACTCCTTCCTTCATTCCAGCTAGCTCGAACAAGAGTTCACCAAAGTCTCAATACTATCTATGTAATTTTTGTTTGGCGGATAGGGTTTTAACTTCAACCAAATTATGAATAAAGAAAACTCTTTTTTCTCTATCCCTTCTTTCAATCGAATACTATACTCAAGTTCATAATGATTTCAAATCTTAATAAAATGATATGCTATATCATTTGAAATCCATGTGAATGTCTAAAACCATCGACAACATAATTACCAACTCAATTGCCAAGCCACACTATTCACATGTATATTATAGTCCACGCGAATATGAAATAGACTAATGCAAATAAATAATGCCAAAATGAAATATTTCATCGACTGTCCAAGGTAATAAACATTTACCATTTGAAACCATAGGGGCCCAATCACCTTTACAAATCATATATTTGCTATGTGAAACAGAAACCATTGATACCGAAGTATATTATAAAAACCCAATAACAAAGCCATGTCAAATATAAAGAGCCTAATAAATACCAAGGGAAAATACAATATGTCCCCTTGTGAAAGATTTTAACACCAAGTGAAACCAAGGTGAAGCCAAGTAAACCAATAGAATGCAAGTGATAAAATATTTCCTTGGTGAAAGATTGAAACCCAAAGAACCAAGTGCCAATATAACCTGTAGATGCCATTTTATAAACCTGTTACTAGCACCTATGAATGCCAAAGTGAACAACTGTATTGCCAATGACATAATCTCAAAAAATTTACAGATATACACATGTCATTGAACCGACAGCTTGATATATGCATGAATAAATGTGAGTCCTTATCAATGTAATAACACAAAATAATAGTGTAACACATTTATATATCAATTAAGAACTAATGATAGAAGTATAATGAAATGATATCACCTAAAACAACTTTCAAACATATCCTTGATCACTACACATAAAACCAAAGGATTAGTCCCGATATAGCAAAACAACAACATCAAGTATCAAGTAATCATCAAAAGAGCAGAATATCATCAAAGCATGATAATGAGCCAGCTGTCAAAAGTGCCACCAAATGAAAAATAAATCGAGTATGCCATAAGAAACTAATTGAGTATGTTCATTGCATTTCCAATAATCAAGTGAACCAATGCCAACAGAATACCATAGTGCAACCAACTATAGTTTTGACATAAAGAACAAAAATTCCAAAAGAAGAAATCCAACAAACTCCCCCTTTGTCCTTGATGGAAAAAACTGAGCCATCTGAACCAAATCACCATAATTTAAAAACTAAACCATTTGAACCAAACACCATAATTTCCCCCCCTTTTTGTCACAAGGACAAAGGAAGAGCCAAAAAAGGGCCATGAAATGTAACTAAAACAACTACAGATAAAGCAATGATGCAACAAAAATGTACCAAATCAAGCAGCAAGAAGCTTCTAAGAGAGCTAGAAAGCTCCCCCTGAATCCATGATAGAGTATTATTGAAGCAAAGATTGAGAGACAACTCCCAACTGTAAGTGAAGTCTTTCAAAGACCTCCTTAGACAAAGGCTTCCTAAAAATATCTGCAACCTATGCTTGAGTAGGGACATATTGCACATAAACTTCATTTACAAGCACCTTTTCACAAAGAAAGTGAAATTTAATAGCAATGTGCTTTGTTCTAGAGTGCATAACTAGATTTTTGGACAAATTTATAGCACTAGTATTGTCACAAAAGATAGAAACTATTTTTTCAATAGAAATACCGATATCACACAATGTTTGTGCTATCCAAAGTAGTGGAGTACAGAAAGAAGTGGAAGCAATGTATTATGCTTTTGCTGTAGAAAGTGACACAAAATCTTGTTTCTTCCTATGCCATGCAACCAAATGATCACCAAGAAAGAATGCAGCACCACTAGTGCTTTTCTTGTCATCTAAACAACCAACCCAATCAGCATCAGTATAGGCCATCAAAGTGAAATCATCATTTCTAGTATACCAGAAACCATAGTCAAGAGTACTCTGAATGTATTTAAAAATCCTTTTTACAACTATAAGATGTGATTGTTTAGGAGAAAATTGAAAATGTGAAACCATACAAATTGCTTGCATCAAATCAGGTCTTGATGTAGTCAAGTACAACAAATTGCCTATCATAGACTGATATTCAGATTGATTCATATCAGGTGAATCATCAACCCTAGAAAGTTTACAACCTGTAGCCATAGGAGTGCTTACTGCATGACAGTCATCCATCTGAAATATTTTAAGCATTTCTTTAGCATACTTAGTTTGAGAAATAAAAATGCCATGTTCAAGTTGAGAAACTTGAAGTCCAAGAAAAAATGTTAGTTCACCTAACATGGACATTTCAAATTCAGATTCCATGATCTTAGAAAAATTTTTAGAAAGAGCATCATTATTGCAGCCAAAAATAATGTCATCAACATAAACTTCAACAACCAAGATATCATTACCTCCCATTTTAACATAAAGGTTGTTATCCACACCACCTCTTATGAAGCTATTTGTTGTCAAATGTGAATCCAACCTTGAGTACCAAGCTCTAGGAGCTTGTTTTAGACCATACAATTCCTTTTTCAACATGTAAACATGAGTAGGCTTGTCTTGTGCAACAAATCCTTCAGGATGTTCCATATAAACTTCACCATCCAAATATCCATTTAAAAAAGCAGTTTTGACATCCATTTGATATACTTAAATTCTTAAAACAATAATACGCCAAAAATATTCTAATGGATTCAATTCTAGCAACAGGTGCATAAGTTTCACCAAAATCAATACCTTCCTATTGTGCATAGCCTTTGTACACAAATCATACCTTATTTCTTACAACTTTTCCACATTCATCAAGTTTATTTCTAAAAACCCACTTTCCACCAATGATATTTTTGTCATCAGGTCTTGGGACTAACTCCCAAGTCTTATAATTTTCAATCTGGTTGATTTCTTCTTGCATTGATTTCGACCAACATTCATCATCTAATGCTTCACTACATGTCTTGGGTTCAAACTCAGTTACTAAACATAAATGTTCAGTAATTTGAGCTTGTTCCTCAATTTTTTCTTTCCTTCTTGTCAAGACATCTGCACTTCTATCCCCAATTATCTGATCTTGAGGATGATTCTTGACAATAATCCTAGAGGGTGTTTTTGGAGGTGCTACTACTTTAGAGCTTGAGGCATCCTCCTATTGTGTATCATCTACTTTAGCAGATTTGGGAGATATGTCAAGACCTACTGTAGATTCCTCTTCAACATCCTGCACATGATCATCATCTAGAAGCAACTTTTCATCAAACTTGACATTAACAAATTCAACAATCTTATTCAACCTCTTATTGAAACATTTATAAGATTTGCTAGATGTAGAATATCCTAAAAAGATACCTTCATCAGATTTGGATTAAAAGCTTCCCAAGTTTTCATCATCTCTTTTGATAAAGCATTTACAACCAAATATTTTGAAGTATTTAATAGAGGCATATTTACCATACCAAAGATTATATTGAGTGAAATTGGATTCACCCTTATTTGCACTCTGTTTAGAATATAAACACCTATATGAACAACTTCTTCCCAATACATAACTAGAAATTTGGCTTCATCTAGCATTGTTCTAGCCATTTCTTTCACTATTCTTTTTTTCCTTTCCACAACCCCATTCTGTTGAGGTGTCCTTGCAGCAACATATTGCCTTTTTATGCCATGTTTCTCACAATAATCAATGAATTATTGAGAGGAAAACTCACCTCCCTTGTCTGATCTCAAGCATTTAAGTTTCATATCATATTCTTTCTCAACCATTTTATGAAAGATTTTAAATCTTTCAAAGGCCTCTAATTTAAGTTTGAGAAAGGTTACCAAAACCATCCTTATGTAGTCATCTACAAATAACATGAAGTACTTCTCACCATTTATTGACCTTGTCCTAGTAGGACCACATAAATCAGTGTGTGCAATATGCAAAGGTTTAGTTGAAGCATGTTCCTTGGATTTGAAACTAACCTTTGTTTGCTTACCTCTTAGACGTTCTTTGCAAACTACATTTTTTGGTTTGCTTAGAATAGGAAAACCTCTCACATTCTGGTTTTTGCTGATTCTAACCAAATTATCAAAGTTAACATGTCCTAATCATTTATGCCATAACTAGTTCTATTCAACTTGACCCATAAGGCACATGCCTTAATTTCTTTCATGATTGGAAGAGTCAAGGAGGTTGTAAACATTACCATGTGTCCTTAATCCTGTTGCAACTATTTTACTAGATTTTTTCTTTATTGCACAACCTTGTTAATTGAATATAAAATTGTACCCATTGTCACAAATCTGACTAACACATAAAATATTGTGTTTAAGGCCTTATACATAATACACATCATAAATTGGTGTGTCATCATTTAGAAGCAGAGAGCCTTTACCTTTAATCATAATTCATGTATTGTCACCAAACTTTACAAAACCTCTTGCATAATCTTCAAGTTTTAAAAAATTGTCCTTATCTCCTATCATGTGGTTGGAACAACCACTATCCAAAACCCATAATTCCTTCTTATTGGAGAGAAAGGAAGTTTGCACAAGCATGGATTGCTATATGCTTGGAACAAACTTGGGTCTCCAAACCTTTTTAGTGATTTGTTTACCTTGTTTGCATTGTTTGGATGTGTGACCAAAAGTGTTGCATTTGAAACATCTAAGTGAATTTGGAAAGCCAAAGAACTGTTTGTGACCAAACCTTGGTGTTCGAGGCAAAATAAGCTTGCAATTGCTCACTTTGTGTCCAAATTTATTACAAAAGAAGCAATAACCATGGAGAAATGTATTAAACCTGAAATTGGTTCGTTTATGCTCAAATGGCTGCTTCTTACCAACTGCATTAAATTTCTGATTTAGGGTTTTTGAACTTTCACCAGTGTGGAATCCAACAATAGTCATGTCTTTATGTTGATTTTGTTTCCCAAGTATATCATTCAAGTGCATAGTGCTTTCATAGCCTTCAACTTTTTTTTTTAAAGTGACAACTTGTTGTTCAAGTTTTTGAATCTCTTTATCTTTATCAACAAGAACTAATTTGAGATTATCCACAACTCTTTTAGATTCATCAAGTTCTACCTATAAGCATGTGATCATTTTGTTTTGAATATGCTCTTGAGAAGCAATTTTTTTCTTTAATCTTTTTATTTCTCAAAGCAATCCACCTTCAAGATTAATTTCATCATTTTCTAAATTAGACTAATTATCTGATTCTTTATTTGAAGTCTTTTGTGAATCGACTTCAGCCATGAATAAAGTTTCATCTTCATCACCTAGTGAGTCATCTGTCTCAACATCTAAGTCTTCTTTGGTAAAGAGACTCTTTTTCTTTTTGAAGTTAAACTTCTTTTTAGGATTAAAAGCCTTTTTCTTATACTATTTTTATGAATTTTCATCCTCATTGTTTTGATCACCGTAAGGGCATTTAGCAGCAAAGTGTCAAGAATTTCCACAAGTAAAAAATTTAAAGGGCAGCTTACTCTTATATTTATTTTTGAGTTTTTTTACAATAGCTTCTTTTGAATCTGATAAATCAGATTCACTATCATCTGATCGTTCTTTATTTTCAGCCTTGACAATAGTTTCTTTTGATGTAGAACTAGTATTACCAATTCTCATTTCATATGCAGTTAGAATACCTTGTAGATTGTCCACGGTAAGTGCATCAAAATGTTTCTTCTCTTCAAGAGTAGAAACCTTAGACTCAAATTTAGGTTGCAAAGTTCTAATCACTTTTCTAACTACATCAAATTCTTCAACTATTTCACCTAAACCTCTTCTTGCATTTACAATTTCATCTACCCTTAGAAAATAATCTACAATCTTTTCATCATCTTTCATTTTCAATTCTTGAAACTAATTTTTAAGAGTGAGTATCTTGGACTGTTTCACTTTTCCATTACCTTGATACACATTCTCAAGCTTTTTCCAAATTTCAAAAGCTGATTTACAATGCATAACTTTAAAAAACACTTCTTTTGTCAAACCACATATAAGAGCATGTTTAGCTCTAGCATTTGTTTCATATTTTCTTTTCTCATCAGAATCAATGGGTATTGATGCAGGTACATCATATTTTTTTTACACAATACTCCAAACATCTATATCAATAGAAATCAGATATGTTTCCATTCTGATTTTCCAAAAAACATAATTAGTGCCATCAAATAAAGGAGCTCTTGTAATAGATGAACCTTCTTGCAAATGTGACATATTGAATTCCAAGAGAAAAATAAATCCTAGGTAAGAAACCTAATGCAGGACCCTACGCTCTGATACCAATTTTTGGAAGATGAAATACTCTGAGAGGGGGGGGTGAATCAGAGTATCATAAAGTTTTCACTTTTAACTTGACTTACAACTTGAGCTAAGACCTTGAAACAATTTTATGTAACCTTTTAATTGCAAATTGAACATGGATGTAACTTTTTAATTGTAGAATAAACATGGACAAGTCAAAAAACTTTAACAATAGAATGACTGATCACAAAGACTTTGCTTAACCATGTCAAAGCATAATTGTAATTTTTCATATAATACTGCTTGAACAATCCTTTTTCAATGCTTTATTTTCACACAAATTTATGCATAAGTTTGAACACTTGTATGATAGATTTAGACATTTATTCAAGTATCAGAGCATTTTCATTAACATGTGACTGAAGTGAGAAACATAAACATTTAAGCACATGGACTGAAATGCACAAATTTCATCACATAACACAATATTTTCTTGAGTGGAAAAACCCTCTTGGGGTATAAAAAACCACTCGAATAATTCATTTTATTATTCAGAGCACCAACTCAATCAGGAGCACCAACTCCAACATTACAAGAGCACCAACTCAATCAAGAGAACCAACTCCATTATTACAATTTTTTTCAAATAGCAATGTAAACTATCTAGACTTTATAACTGCATACTTGTGCAATCACAAAATCTCAATAGAGTACAACAGAATAATTTTCAATGTAGTCCATTATAATTTTTACTGTGTATAACAGTAAACAATGTATAAACAATTGGAATTTTGAGTATTATCTCTGTATGAAATTAGAGATATGATACAATATAAACCCTCTTTTTCTTTTCTTACAACACAATTGTAACTCTGCAAATTCCCTTTCCAATATCTGACCAAGAAATGGAATAAAGCCATGCTTAAATAAACAAAGAAACCTATGTAAATCATCAAAACTCTTGAGCTCAAACTTGAGTAACCAAAACTGGAAACATAGTTATCTATAACTATTTTATTGTAAACTGAACAACCATTTTTCAATCTTCATTTTGAAATGACAAAGATATTGTTAATATTTTACCTCATATTATGTTAGCCAAATGTCAAATAGAAATATCATACAATCCATCAAGAATACCTTCATTTCCAGCTGCAAGATAAACAACTACCTTTCTACTCCTTTCTTCATTCCAACTAGCTCAAACAAGAGTTCACCAAAGTCTCAATGTACTAGCTCTGCAATTTTTGGTTGGTGGCTAGGGTTTTACCTTCAAGCAAATAATGAATAAAAAAACTATTTTTTCCCTATCCCTTCTTTCAATCGAATACTATACTCAAGTTCGTAATGATTTCAAATCTAAATAAAATTATATGCTATATCATTTGAAATTTTTGTGCATGTCTAAAACCACCGACAACATAATTACCAACTCAGTTGCCAAGCCACACTATTCACATGTATATTATAGTCCACGTTAATATGAAATAGATCGATGCAAATAAATAATTGCAAAATGAAATATGTCATCGACTGTCCAAGGTAATAAACATTTACCATTTGAAACCATAGGGGCCCGATCACCTTTACAAAGCATATATTTTCTATGTGAAACACAAACCACCGATACCAAAGTGTATTATTAAAACTCGATAACAGAGCCATGTCAAATATAAAGCTCACCCGATAAATACCAAGGGAAAATACAATATGTCCCCTTGTGAAAGATTTTAACACCAAGTGAAACCAAAGTGAAGCCAAGTAAACCAATATAATGCAAGTGATAAAATATTGGCTTGGTGAAAGATTGAAACCCAAAGAACCAAGTGCCAATATAACCTGTAGATGCCATTTTATAAAGTTGTTACTAGCACATGTGAATGCCAAAGTGAACAACCGTATTGCCAATGACATAATATCAAAAACTTTGTAGATATACACATGTCATTGAACCAACAACTTGATATATACATGAATAAATGTGAGTCCTTATTAATGTAAGAACACCAAATATTAGTGCAACACATTTATTTATCAATGAAGAACCAATGATATAAGTATACTAAATGATATCACTTGAAAAAACTTTCAAACATATCCATGATCACTGCACATAAAAGCAAAGGTAAGTCCTGATATAGAAAAATAATAGCATCAAGGATCAAGTAATCATCAAAAGAGCAGAATATCATCAAAGAGTGATAATGAATCGACTATCAAAAGTGCCACCAAATGAAAAAAAAACCAACTGAGTATTTTCATTGCATTGCCAATAACCAAGTGAACCAAAGCATGCCATGAAAAGAGTGAACCAATGCCAACTGAATACCATAGTGCAACCAACTCTAATTTTGACATCAAGGAAAAAAATGCCAATAGAAGAAATCCAACACTATTGGCCTAAAATAATTGACATAGGATTTTTCTTAAGGGTTGATTATCTTTTGGAACTCAAATGCCTCAAATTAGACATTGATAATTTTGAAACCATCACATGATTTGAGAGGCCCAACATCAATGAATACACCCTTCAACCATGCACCTTCATATTTCATTTCTATAACACTCCACCAAACTTCCTCTTTGGAACTCCATTTTAATCCCATAACAATCTACCCAATATCCTCAAACCTAATCCCTCTAACCTATACACTTAACCCTCTACACTCAACCCTAAACACTATCCCTCAACCCTCAACCCTATACAAAGACCTAGAGAGGGGAGATAGAGAAGAGAGGGAGAGAGAAAAGGAAGTATTAGTAGAGGATTAATAAGGGATGGAGAGAGAGGTAGACATGGAGGGAGTGAGAGAAATAGGGAAGGAGGATATACAAAGGTGGAGACATAGAGAGGGGATGAAGAGAGAAGAGGAGAGAGAGAATAATGAAGAGAAAGAGATGGCTAATCAAGGATGGGGAGGAAAAAAAGGAATGATTGAGAGACCTAAAGAGGGGAGATGTAGAGAGGTGAGGAGAAGAGAGAAGAAAATGAGATAGTGAAGTTCACAAAGTGGGAAAGAGGGATAAGGAGGGAAGGAGAGAGCTAGAGAGGGAGTGAAATAACTAGAGAGGGGAGAGATATAGACATGTGTGAGATGTACAACCTAGAGGAGGAGATAACTAGAGAGGAGAAATATTGATGGAGTAACAAGGGATGGAGGGAGAGGTAGACATGGAGGGAATGGGATGCCTAAGGAAGGAGGAGATAGAGAGGTGATAACATTTAGAGGGGAGGGAGAGAAAAGAGGAGAGAGAAGAACAAAGAGAAATAAATGGATAAGGAGGGATGGAGAGGTAGACAAGGAGTGACAAAGAGGCTTATAGAGGGAAGAGGTAGAGAGCTAAGGGTGGGAGAGAATAAAATGAGAGAAAGAAATTCACAAAGAGGGAAAGGCGGGTAAGGAGGGAGGGAGAGAGGTGGAGAGGGAGGGAAATAACTGTAAACACTAAAAATTGTCCTAGGCATACGGCTTCTAAATTCTCCATCATTTCCTCTTTTGTCTTTTATAATTAAATAATTTTAATTATTTAATTAATTCATTTCTATCTTTATTTTCCTCCATTTATTAATTAAATAAATTTTATTTATTTAATTACGTCACTAATTAAATCCCTTTCTTTCTAAAATTAAATAAACTTTTATTTATTTAATTTTTATACCACTTTCTACTATAATTAAATAATTATTTTTAATTATTTAATTATTCATTAGCCTTTTCTATCTTAAATTAAATAAATTTTATTTATTTAATTTGGTACACTCTCTTTAATTTTGAATTAAATCATTATTTAATTCAAAAGGTTCTCTTTGTCACATTCTTCTATAGTTAAATAATTGTTTTTAATTATTTAATTATTCATTGGCCACCTAAATTAAATAGTTTTTTATTATTTAATTTCCTCTCGCCTCTTTTTCCATGCCAATCTTATCTTCCACATCAAGAACTTATCTATCCAGGTCTCAATTAACCTCCACCCTTGATTAAATTATTTATAATTTAATCTTGACTATCAATCCTTATCATTTTCCCTAATTTTTCCCTAACCCTATTTCATACTACATCTTTCATTCTTGGCCATTGATTATTGACATTCAATCTTAGCCCTTCATTCAAAATTGGATTTCCTATAAAAGACCTCTATCATTGTCATTTCTTCATCTTAGAAATCTTAGACTTCTTGCATCTTAGACATCTTAGGCATCTTGGAGAATCTACAACCTATCTTGGTCCTCTTGCAATCAATCTTATGCTATCTTGCTATCAACATCAAGTTAATTGCATCCATAGTTATTTAGAATCTTCAATATTTTTCTTAGTCATTGTTATTAAGCATATTTACATACTCAAAATCTGAGGGCAATTATTACATCCAATCAAAATGGAGAAGCACAATGAGGGTGAATCAATGGTGGCATGAAGATTTAGTAATATTACTTTATGTTTTGTATTTATGCTTATTTGTGCTTTATTATTTATTAGGGTTTGATTTATATGATTTATCTCCTAGCCTTGATAACTTTTAACCCTGATTACTGTGAACAAAGATTTTGGCACTATAGGCTCTCTAACACTTCTAGGGTTTTTCACCTAAAAGAGGAGAGATAGGCCAAAATGGAAATGTTCACACTCAAGATTAATGTAAATATGATTGAAATGCATGTAAATTCAATGTACTAGATGCAAAGAATAGATCAAATATATTGATTGTTGATGCAAAACTAAGGAAATATAAAGTATTCGAAAACACATTGTAGTATGCAAACAAATGCAAAATGACCTAAACAATGCCCTAAGAATGTAAATAGAATAGAACATAAAGGTAAAGAAGTAATTGGAATGTACCTGGAAACTCTAAAAATATGGAAAAACTAATTTTTGGTCCATTAGGACTCATTCGCCAACTTGGGCGAATTAGTCCCAGGTCATGGTTTTTGCTCAAAACTCTGTTTTAGTGAAAAGGGTACCAAAATCTACACACTGAGCTGTCAGACACCACCATTGGGACTAATTCACCACCAATGAAAAATTAATCCTTTTCTGCTTTTCCGAAAACCAAGATCAGAAATATGTACTCTAATATCTGCACTTTGTTCTCAGGTTGAGTTTTGGTTCTGAATCTGGGAAAATGCCTGCAAAAAAAATATTATTTTGATTTCTAATGGGGGTTTTTCCTTGGTAAAACCCCTAGTTTGGTAGTTAAACCTTGAAGAGATAATTAAATATGCAACAAAACCCTATCCCTAAGTGTGTCTAAGACTAAGAAATCTAAAGTAAGATAAAAACCCTATTATAATGTGAAAGAGTAAGATGCTTGAATGAAACTTAAACAATGAAAGACTCTCTTGAAGAAACACTAGATTACTTCAAAGGAATCTTAATGACATGCAAACCTTCCCTAGGCTAAGGATAGAGAGAAAATGGAAGATTGAATCACTTGGAAAACAAGTCTTTAGGTGCGATTTGATGGCTAGTTGCATCTCCTCAACCTATATTTATTCACGATTCTCCATAGGCATGCATGATCTACCCTTTTCAATGCAATATCTTGGACAAAAATTGAGCTTGGATACTTGCAAAAACCCTTGATTGCTTCCCTAAAGCTTCAAATTTGTTGTAGATAGAGTTGTGAATCTTGTTGTGGAAGATATTCAATACTTTACTTTTAATTTTGCTTGTTAAAAATGACTATGTGATGTGGAAAATGACCTAAAAATGTATATTTATAGACATCAAGCCCTAATTTCTCATTATTTTGACCTAAGAGGGTGACATTCATTGGAATTTTGAATTAAGTTGGTGAGTTTCTGACTCAAAATTGAAAGATACCCTGAAAAGGACTAATTCACCACCCTTGGCGAATTGGTCCCACCAAAGGGGACTAATTCACCCAAGGTGGTGAATTAGTCCCACCTAGGGTTTTTGAAGATGGGTTTTTGAGATATGAATGGTTTGAATGTTATTTGTTGGGATTTATATGATTTTTGAATGAAATAAACCTCAAGATAAAAAATAATGGGTCTTAACGGCCTATAAATGTTGTTTTAAAGGGTATTTAGTGCAAGGATGCTCAAGATAGGTCCAAATTAGGGCAAAAATTGTACTATCTCCAGAAGGGAGTATAATTTTTGTGTCCACATTTAGCCCCCACTTTAGCGCTCATATGACTCTACACGCATATGAAATCTAAAGGACTCTAAACAATACACTTTATTTTTGTTGATGCGAGGATACTGGTATGGGCCGAATTACGCTTGATCCATGAAGAATCGAAGCATAATAAACCCACCAATACTCAAATATCAATAAGATTGATCAAACAAGATTAAAACCAAACATTTCATTAAAACTTAACATCCTAAACTACGAAATCCATCAAAACATATATTCTAATCCATTCAAAATTTATCTTGTTGTGGAATTGGTGTCACGTTGATGTGGACCGATGACCCTTTCCCAATCTTGTGATAGTAAGCTTCTCTCAATTGATTCTATGGAAGAGAATCGATGAAACCATGGTGTATTGTGTGTGAAAACCTAAATTAAGCTAAAATGAACATGATGCAAGATAAGTTACCATGATTTTATGCTACAAATGATCTAATTATGCAATTGCTAAACTAATTCTAAACTAATCTAAGATAATATAAGCTAATCTAAGCTAATTTAAGCTAATTTAAGCTAAAATGATGCTAAAAGATGAAAACCCTAATTTATTTACAAATTAGGATGGATGCATGAAAGCCATTAATGAAAGCTTGAAGCTAATATGCAACTAAAATAAACTAAAATAAGCTAAATAGTGAGTAAAAATATGAGTGAGTGTGCAAGTAAATTCAACAACATAAGTTTGCAATAAAAGATGGATCCCTTTGTCTCCAAATAGTGATCTATTTATAGGAGAGCAAATGAAGAATGGATGGTTGAGATCAGAAAGCTTAATCAATGGTTCAAGATGAAGGGGATGAGAGGCATGGATCATGGATTCTTATCAATGGATGAGAATGCAAGATGAAAGTTAATCAAAGGCTCACAATTGCCTCAAACAAACACACTTTTGACCTATTCACACAGGTCAAAGGTAACTTGTTTAGGAGGTTGAAGGGTTAACTTTATTTTGAAGCTAAGTGAGTTGATTGGAGGAGAGAGAATATTCCTTAGAATATTTCTTTAGGGTGAGGAAAAATGTTAATTTTACAAATTAAAAAAAAGTTTTAATTTTGCAAAAAGGATAAAGAATATTCCATGGGAATATTCCCTTTAATTAGACAAAAATTAGTTTAATTGATAATTAAATAAGGTTTTGTTGTGCATGTTTTGCACATACGCCCGTTGTAGGCGGGGACCCCCTCTTTTAGCTCCTAACGGGTCATTCTCGCTCTCGTACGAGCTATTTTTCCCTTGTCTCGCTTTGTGCACCCTTGTTTCCAAGCCTAAGTTGGTCATGAGTCCTAAAATAATCAATCATATTGGCCAAAACCACCAGCTATATTTCACTAAGAATTTTTCCTTTGCAAGTTGCCTTATGTGGGTTTCCACTTCCGTTTCGCCGCTAAGTAGTGGCTAACCCTTAACTTCCCCCCACATTGTGCACCCCTTTCGATGTCAATCAACAATGAAGCCTTCACGACCATCCCGAGTTGTGCATTTCACAAATGTTATCAGTGATCAGGGACTTGAGGTTCAAGGTGGTAAACCCACTAGGTCAAGCGCTTCTAGGTCCTCCCTTGCGGAAGGCTATCCGCCATCCACCTTACTTCCACTATCCTTCCACGCTTCTAGGTCTGCCCCTGCAAAAGGCTATTTGTCATTTGCCTTCCATCCGCCTTCCATCTGCTATCCTTCCACGCTTCCAGGTCTGCCTCTGCGGAAGGTTGTCCACCATCCACCGTCCACCTTCTGTCTTCCTTTTGTTTGCCCAGCCATCTGCTATCCGCCTTCCATTCATCGTCCTTCTGTGCTTCTGGGTTCACCCCTGCGAAAGGATGTCCATCGTCTATCTTTCATCCGCCTTCCATCTACCTTCTACCTTCTACCTTCCATCTACCTTTTGTCTATTGGGTGTCCACCATCTGCCTTTTGTATGCCATCCTTTCGTGCTTTTGGGTCCACCCCTGCAGAAGGCTATCCATCGTCTGCCTTCCATCCGCCTTCCATCTGTCATCCTTTCGCACTTCCGAGTCTACCCCTGTGGAAGGCTTTCCATCGTCCGCCATCCACCTTTCATTTTCTTCTGTCCACTGGTCGTCCATTGTCTGCTTTCTGTCAGCCTTCTATCTGCCATCCTTCTGCGCTTCTGGGTTTGCCCCTACGGAATGTTGTCTGTTGTCTGTTGTCTACCTTCTGTCCACTCTTTTCCTTCTATCTACTAGTTTTCTATCGTCTGACAACTGCATTCCGCCTTCCATCTACCTTTTTTCCTCTGGTCATTCGTTGTCCGCCTTTTTTCTACCTTTCACCTTTCTCTTTTCATCCACCTTTCATCTGCCTTTCGCCTTCTTCCTTCCATCTGTCGTCCTTCTACTGCTTCGAGGTCTACCCCTGTGGAAGGTTGTCTATCATCTGCCATCATCCTTCTGTCCACCATCTATTGTTTTCCTTTTGTCCACCGACCATCTGTTGTCCATCATCCGTCGTCTTCCTTCCATCCGTCATTCTCCTTCCATCTGTCATCCGCCTTCCGTCCACCTTCCATCTATCTTCTTCCTTCCTCCTTTCATCCATTGTATGCCTTCTGTCCACCATCTTTCCACCCTGTGGCACCTGCGCTCTTGAACTGACATTTATGTTGGTAGTCCAAATGAGCTCCAAATATGAATATTATATGGATGAATCTAACAATGTGCTTGCATGATTTGACTAACATTTCCCTTGAAAGCACTTATTGCAATTCGTGTATGCAAGATTTATGAAACCTACTACGGGTTCATCGGGGAGGCCCATTGAGAAAGCTAAACAAGGAAAAGTACATTGCTCATGTCACCATTCATTAGATGCTCGCCTCTCCTCCTAGCTCCCATCAACAGTGCTGACAATAGAAAGAGGCCTATGTCAAGGAAGTTAGTGCCAAGAAATCAAAAGGTTGTCCACCAAAATTAGAAGCAAGAGGGATCTTTCTTTCTTTTCACCAAAAGATTATGATCATTAAGGAGATGTTCACCAGAATCAACAACAACATGTCTGCTTCTCCGTAACACAAATCTGCAAGAAGATTCATTTTATTGGCTAAAGAAATGCTACAAATACATCAGCAAGAGGGCAGCCTTTAAACAGTTTCAACTGTAGAAAAAGGGAAATTAGGTAAATGGCAAAACTACTACAGTAGTAGGGCACTAAATGGCAAAATAGGGAAAAGACAAAAGATGAATTTTTAATTGCTATATAATGAAAGGTAGGTGAAGCCCTAGTGCAATCAAATATGAGCCACACAATGTAATTAAATCCTAGCTATTCATTTGGGCTTTGGAAAACTATAAAAAGGGGCTTTCCCCTCATTTGTAAATGGTTGGAAAGCTAGTGTAAAAAGCATTTGCAGCAATAGAAGACAACATTGCATGATTTTATGGATGTTCTCTTTGATTTTTTTCATCCTCCCTACATGGTTCTACTTCCCTTTTTAGTTTAGCTATTAGTTTCTTGAATGGAAGTGGTTATGGTGATTGTTGTTTCAGTATTTGATGAATTTCCAACTCATGCTTTTTGAGGTTCATTGATGATGAATCACTTTGCAAAGCTAGTCTGAGCTTCCTTCCTTTATTGTTACAACTTAGTTTGATTGCATGTGCATGATGTGTGTGTGTAATCTAAAAATCTACAGTCCTTAGAAGATTACACTAGTTTTTTGTAACTATAGGATTTTCTTGGCCAAGCAAAACCTAGTTTAGGGAGTTTGTCTGGGTATGTGCAGGATATCATGCAAAAAACACACCCTTAAATGGCAAAAAATTCAGAAAAATCAGAGTTAAGCAACTTGACGTAAAAATTTGAATAAGTTATCTATATTATTTCAAAAATATGTAACAATAGAATCTGTAGCAAATTGAATGTAGTTTCTAAACTACTGGGTTTGTTTAAAAAAAAAAAATCTATTTGGTGAAAATTTGAAATTTCAATGCAGTAGTACTTAAATTTCAGGGAAAAAATAAGAAGTAGGTGTCTATCTGACCACCCTAACCACAATAAAATGATAATATTTTTTAATAATATTTTAGATATAAGTAGAGGACTCAAGTCCCGATGTGATGCATATTTTTTTGTAATTTTTTTCCAAGTAAATAATTAATTATGAATTTTTTATTACAACTTTTAAAAAATATAAAAAACTCATATGTCTAACCACCTTAACTTGGTCAAAACTTCATGAAATTCAAATTTTCTTTTTTTAATCCTATATTATGCTAAGCATAGAATGTGACACATATTTTGGATTCAAAAAATGTGATATTTTTTGAAAGCTATAGATGTTTTTCAATCAGCCTATCAATCAAGACTTTAGTCATAATTTGAATAGAAAATGAATAATAATTACTTATTAAATTCAAAGCAAAACATCATTTATATTGGTGGAAAGCTGAGAATCTCCTTTAAAAACCCTTTTCATTTCATCAATTTTGGATTAAAAAAAGTCGTCAACCACATACCCATCATATTGCCACTTTTTGGCCCATCATGATCCTGCACATATCCATCTATTGTAGCAGCCTCCATGATCACTGTTTATTCATAGTTTCAGATCTAGGAACTTCCTCTCTTCCCTACCCATTTTCCTTTTTTTTAATAAGTGACCTATGCTAAGGTTCATTGCACATTGTAAAGCCAAATCCAATGATGAAATGGAGTTCAAGACTATTGTTTGAACTTGCAGCAAACACACAGTAACTCTCCCATTATAAGAAATCCATTTGTAGATCCAACTTCCCCACTTTGTGACTCATCCATAAGTCCACCTTGTGATTCCAGTAAATCACATGAAACAATTGAAATATTCCAAGCACTATCAAGACCTGGCATTAGAAACCTTGGGATAGTGTTTTGCAATTTGATTGTGGAAGATTGTCTTTCAAGAGAGGTGGTGCACCTATGCATTACCTGTGTTGAGAAGTGCATAAAAAACACATCAACAAGTTTAATTTATGCAATTAAGGAATTAGAAGAATTAAAAGATATTTATTAAATTGGATGATTTAATAAATAAGGGAGGGGTGGAAATGATATTTAATTAAATAACTTAGGGTTATTTAGTTAAATAAGATGACATAGGAGATTAAATTAATAATTTGATTTATTTAATTTAATGAGATGAAGTGTTAGTATGAAAAGAGGTGAATTAACCCAATTAAATTAATTAGGTGAATAAATGAAAATGATGTAATTAATTAATTAGCTAGTCTAATTGAATGAATTAAGCGAAAAGAGGATGGATAAAGAGGAAATGATGTTAATAAATCTAATTTGAGTGTATGACATTGATTAGGAATTTTTTCATTGTTTTCATTTTTCCCCTCTTTGAAGCGAGGTGCCTACTGCTTCAGTTCAAAGAATAACACTCTTCGGATTAAAAACACTGCCTAAATCAATCTTTAAAAAAAAAAAAATTAGATGCCCCAATGGAAGGATAAAGCTAACTCCCTACCCCCTCGAGAAATTGAGTGAATTTTTTTGAATTTTGGGTTGATTTCTCGATAAAGGTTCAAAAGCTCCCCCAAGGGTCCAGAAAAGTTCCAGGATGCAAGAATAATGCGAAAAATGTAAAAAATGATCAAAATTAGGTCCAAATTGGTAAAATTGGTGAAAATGATAATAAACCCCATTAAAAAGGTTAAATTAGGGAAAAAAACAATAATTTTCTAGCTTAAATAGGCCAAGAGGGGTCATTTTCAATTCATTTGTGCATTCACACTTAAGGATTTCTTGCAATTTGAGCTCTGACCCTTTGACAAAACAACACGCTATGAGCTTCCATGACACATCTCTGATCAAGTTTGTGAGTTTCAGTAGCTTCTAGGCATAGGACCACTAGTATGTGATTCGAAACCTTATTTGAAATTTGAAATTTTGATGCATTCATTAGGCATTAGAATTCAGAATTTGATGGCGTCGCTATATAATGACGCCCAAACTTCAATCGATGAGGCCCAAATGATATATAGTGTCGCATATGTCTGAGATGACGCTTTTCTAGATTTGAATTTAGGGTTTCAAATTTTAAATGGCGATGCAGTTGTATTTGGTGACACACTTGCCAATTTAAAAGTTAGGGTTAGGTTAGGCCAAATTCTAAATCACAACACCAGCTTGTTTGGTGATGCATTTGATAATTTGAATTTTGAAATGCATCGGGCGTCGTTGTTTGAGTTTTGAATATAGCGACATATTTGTAAATAGTGACACATTTGTAATTTATGAGCCAAAAATTCCAAATAACTTCAAATTTTGATGATTTCCTAATGTCATACACTTCATGGGTGCAAGAGGTATTCCCACCGTTGATGTCAAAGGGAGCACAGGTTGACAGTACTTGAGAGATTAGGTGATATTTTAGAGTTGCACCAGGAGCACCTAGGAGAGATCGGATTATGGTATATCACATATGCACCTATTGTGAGGAAACATTTGGCTATGATGACAAAATTGTGTGAGAGATGGCACAACGAGACCTCATCCTTCCACCTTCCAACAGGGGAGGTGACAGTGACTTTGGAGGATGTGTGGTGAATATTGTGGTTTCCTATCCATGGTGATTGTGTGATCTACAATCCTGATGCCAGATTTGATGCCTGCTTAGAGGTGATGGATATGGACTAGATTGTATTGGTCACCTTGCAGATTGACCTAGAGACATACAGAGGTCAGGTGCCAACCTTCAGATTGATTGTTGTGGCCATCATTTTAGGTTTGGTGGCACCAGATAGACACAACTGATTTTTCAGCCTAGGATGGGGTTTGGCATGGCAGTGGATGTTGTACTAGAGAACTCTTTTTGCATGGGGGGGCATGATGCTAGCCTCCCTATACCATGATTTACATGACTTTTTTTACTACGATGGGAGATCCCTCGGTGCAAGTGTGACTCTTCTTCATATTTGGGTATGGGAGCACATTGTTGTGCTTCGACCGATTCTACAGGTGGTAGATGTGGAGCCAGATGATCTCATCATATGGAGATATTGAGGTTCCATCACACTCAGACATACTAGATAGATTGGGCTTCCGTACTGGAGACAGGTGATTGATGAAATGATCGTGTTCTGTTGGAGGCCATGGCTTTAGATGTCGACCTAGTTTGATGATGTACAACAGTTCTATTTCGCTCGATAGGCCCAATATATGCAGGGTCCAGAGCATACCATGATTGAGCAGTACCTTCCTGATAGAGTGGCGAGATAGTTTGGTGATGTACAAGACAGGCCTGACAATGGCTATAGGGTCATTTTGCAAGATCAGCTAGAGAGATCCCGACCTAGGGACCAACGATTCCGAGACCAAAGGCCGTTGAGAGTTTCCACCAGTTAGTTGCCCAACCTTGGGCATATGATCAGGGTCAGCCCATAGCGTAGACCACTCTAGCTTGCGATGCATGGTCCGTCCCTCCAAGGCGACTTACAAATATTGTAGGTGCTCCTCCTAGAGGGAGGCCGCGAGGAAAAGGCTTTAGAGGTAGAGGATTGGGAGGCCAAGATGGCCATGATGGACAGGTTTTGGGTGTAGTACCCCTCCGCTTTTGGTCCTTCGTGACATGTGAGTAAGTGGTTTATTTGTGACTTGTGAGGTCATGTTGTTTTGTTGATTAATGTTGTCTTTTATATAACCGAGTATTGAGATTTAATATACATTTACATTTAATGATTCAGTCCATCTTTCTAATTTACTATATATCCTTGTTGATTGAGGAATTTCATTGTAGTTCAATTTAGAACTAAAGGTTAGAGAGTGTTATTGCTTATTTCTTTTTCTTCTAAATATGTTTGTGTTTGAAGTATTATTTTAAAAGAAGATGGTAAACATTTGTTACATATAATTATCCTTTCATTATACAACATTTTATGAGATCAATATAATTTGGAGGGTATATTCACCCCCCTTATTTTGTGATTCATTTGTAATCTACCACACAAGATATAAGAGCTCTAGGTGTAGTTATAGAAAAGTAAGAATAAGTCATGGATGTCTAAAGATATCTATGGTTAAAATAATTTTTAAGGGTTGTATTAAACATTGTAATATATACACATAGTTGCTTCTTAGTTGATTCAAGGAAATATTATATAATATTATGACTCCAACAATACTTGCAATTTGTTACATCTTTATTATGATATATTACCCTTTTTGTCTTTGCTAAGAATAGAGTTACTATCTTGAAAGAAAAAAGAATTGTTTTATAACACCAAAATAAGATCAATTATTTTGTGATTCAATGACATAAACATTATAAATATTAAAATAAATATTAAGTAAGAATAAATATATATAAAATTTGGAATAATAAATAAAACTTATAAAAGCTTCTAAAAGAATCGCACTGTCCTTGCCTTTATCTCCACTTGGCTTCATGCATTCTCTCCTGCTATCCACGTGCTTGGTCTTGGCTTCCACTTTTTGCATGCCCTCTACGTGGTACGTGGGCATTACTTTTGGGAGAGGAAATTTTGTACCGGTAAGAAAGAGGGAGTGGAAGTATGTATTGGAGAGGAATATGGAGACTTGTAACAGGGGGTTTTCCGTCATGGACATATCAACATGGGACAATACAATACACAAGACATAGGTTGCAGATCGTTGAATTAGAATAGCGAGCAACTAAGGGTCTCACCGCACCTGTCTTCACAATTTGTGCACTTTACTAGGTCGGATTGAGGAGAAAAAGGAAAAACCAGGTATGTCCTCATGTTATTTTATGCTTCTGCGTGAGAGTTTTTCCCTCTTCCTAATCCTTGGCTCAACCATAATGCAACCCTGATGACGGTAGAAAGGACTACGTGAATATAGTTTCTTTTCTTTTAATCCTTTCAATGTTAGGATGTATACCGAGTGCTTCATTAATTCAAAATATTTCGAGAGTTATTGTGAAGTCTAATTTATGCATATCTTATGTCATTAATTCGAAGATTGTGAGAGCCTTCCTGCTAATCCATTTCGAGCTTTCCTTTTCATTTGCGTTTATGTGTAAACTCCAAAGCAATTCCCAATAAATCCATCTGTGCATATCCTACAATCATCGAAGTCCAAGAAACCACCTTTGGTTGTGCTAAATTTTAAAAAAAATCACCAGCTTCTTCCATTCTTTCGTTCTGCATAAAACCAGAAATCATAGCATTCCACAAAACCACATTTCGTTCAGGCTTTAGACGCTGGTAAGGATATGGAATTTGGCTTTACACCTGTAAATTGCTTTTCTTGAAAGTTTCGAAGCCTTTTCTCCAAATCTGTTTTGTGCATATTCTACAACCACAACATTTCATGAGATCACATTTCTCAGAGGCGTGCTTCAGACAGAACACGTGCACTGTCTATGTTTCCCTCATTCTGCATTCACGTCTCCCAGTGCATTCACAAGGTCCTTCAGCGGTAGTCTCCATCATGGTTGTCGCTCCTCCAGCTCTCCCTCGCTGGAAATAACCTTTCGCTTCTCCATTTTGGCATATTCGCAGCTTGAAAATAAGGCTTTGACGGAGGTTGTAGCGTATGTTTATTAAGAAAAAAAAATTACGGCCAAGATTCTAATGATGCGCACATTTAGGTTTCAACATTACGGCATCCTTTATCCTATAGCTGCACTGGTGTTGGGAAGGGGCGTGGAATTTGGCTTTACACTTGCTAAATTGCATTTTCTTGAAAGTGTCTTAAGCCTTTTCAACCCACCCGTGTTGTGCATATTCTGCAATCATTGCATTCCATGAGTAACCTATCACAGCTGTAGAATATGCACTTTGGAGGGTGTATAAATTTTACATAATGTCCCTAATACCATTTGCAACCTATCACAACAGCAACACTTGAACATAGAAGACTGTAGAGGTGTAAATAACCCCCCTGATTTTGTTGGCAACCTGTCACATCTGTAGTACTTGAAAATAGAATGTTGTAGAGGTTTAAATAATCTCTCTGATTCCATTGTCAGCCTGTCTCAGCTGTGGCATTTGAACATAATAGGAAGTTTAAAGGTTTAAATAACCTGTTTGATTCTTCTGACAATCTATCGTAGTTGCAACATCTTGATCTTCTATGCCTTGATCGATGTCCATACCCTGCTCAAAATCTTCCAATTTGGCAGGCAGAGGGGATGTTGGCAAGAGTTGTGGAGCCTGACTTCATGCCTGCCAATTACACCTGCGGGATATCATTTGTGTTAAACCATACTAAGCAAACTATAACTTTGTTTCATTTTCATATAAACCTAAATTGTGAGCTCTCTCGAAATAGGAAGAATGTGATGATTTTAGTCAACCGAAATGCCTAGCCCTGTAATAGAGTCGCTTGACCATTTTTACCATGTACTTATTAAGAGTAGCAAACTCCACTTTGCTATTACTTTTCTTCAATTATTATATTTTGACGCTCCTTTAAAAGAAAATATATAATCCTCTTATAGAATTTAACATCGTGAGTGCATTAAGTTAGGTTACTAATTTAGCATAGTATGTTGATTTAATGATCAATTGCTAATATAAATTTTAGGATGAGTAAGGAAATCATAATAATTGAAACTTTAGGAATTCTATAGAGTATTATCAAGGTTAAGAATGACATCAATTCTATATTCTTCTATACTATCAAGACTCTAGTTTAATTCTGATAAGTTTAATACTATATTCCTTGGTGATTAGTTGATTTGGAAAATTTAAATAGAGGAATTGGGAAGAATGAACTAGCTTATCTTATAATAGCCAATGCTTGTTGAATAGTTACTTCAAGTTATAGTGGAGATTAACCCCAGTAGGTAAACTAGCGGATTATTGAAAGAGTGTGTCTCTAAATTTAATTTAGAGATTTAAAATTTGTAATTGTTAATTGGAGGGGTATTACTATAAATAACATAGAATTTGGTTGTTCAAGGTATAATTCTATATAAGTAACCAATTCATTATGTTAATATAGGTGGATATGGAAATTAAATTTGTAGGGGAAGAAACAAAAATTCTATTGTAGATTATACATGGCTTTGATTTAAATTATGCTATTTGACTATGTTCTTTTAGAAAATAAAATACAATAAAATATAAATTAAAATAATCACAAAATCATTTGTAAGTCAAATCTAAACCCTCATGGAATTATGTGAATATGCTTACATGTATTGTAATGTAAATATATTTAGTAAAAGATTACATAAGATAAATTAGAAAGGGAGAGAATGTATATCATTAATGAATTTTCCTATAATTAAATCTAATACTAGAATCAATGACCTAAATTGCATGTTCTTATATTGATGAAACACTTTATTGTAAGGGGATTGGCTTAGGGTTAAAATTATAATAAAGTTAAAAATGCAAATTTTCCTTTCTTGGAATATCATTATTGTATTATAATAAGTTGTAATTTTAATAGGGTTCCATTTTACCTTGTTAGTGAATTTAGGAACCAAATAAGTAAATATTGATGATTAAAAGATTTAATTAAGTTGAGTGAATTAAAGGTTATAGAATAGAATATTAAATCTATAAGTAATCTTTAATTATATTATTATGAAGGAAATGTATTTCGCAGATTAAAATTAAAGAGTTATATTTTTAGAAAAATATGAGTAAATATAGTCCTTTTATAATATTAAATATTTAAGTACAATTATCTTTTAAGAGAATTAGTTAATTAAGTTAAGTTTAAAAGAAAATATAGAATTTATGTTTATATGATGTTGAATGGGAATTTGGAAATCTCGTTGTTCACTGAATTTTGTACATCTAATAGTGTTACTTTCTATAGAGTATGTTTATTTATTATGTGTGGTGTTATGTAAATATAGTATTGTATCATAAAGATTAGTATTCTTCAAATAGTCTAATTCAAGATAGATATATTCATATAGTGGATTTATTTATTGGAAAGTAGTTTTAGGGTTAAGGATTTAAGAGATAATGCTTTTATAAAAGACTAGGAGGTTACTTAATAAAATAACTCTTTTATTCAAGTGAGTAGTTGGAAAAGAATACGTAAAAGAAATTTATATAAAAATAATTATATGCATGCATTTGTGCGTTATTAATATTTATGTGATTGCTCAATATTTACAAGTTAATGATGTAAATAGGGTAAGGGGAATTGATTTAATTATACCTAGGGCATGATCAAGCAAAATGTATTCTATTATAATGATTTTCTAATCATAGTATAAGGTTATGTTGGTCTAGTTTAATGGGTTGACTATCTATATATGTATATGAAGATGTAGGTTGTATTAGGGTTAGAGAGTTAAGAGAATGTTCTTGAAGAGATTAAAGCTATTGTATTAGATAATGATTGGATAGTTTATGGTAAATGGTAATATGGGAAATATGTGAAAATAATGTTGTAATAAAAGGAGTATTTTCCCTTATGGTTAATGAGCTTGTTGAATATGTTAGTTACATAGTTTTCTCCTAATATCTTATGGGTCACGAATGTACTCACGATCATGTTTCATTGATTGTTGGTGCCTTGTTATTTGGTTGTAATACTTGAATAAGTGCTCTCATTATATAAGTAGTTGATTAGAAAAAGTGTGAATATTTTGGCTGGTTGTTTGTGCTAAATTATTGGATTGGTTTTCAAGTTGAGATGTGCTCGGTTGACTATTATCATTGTCCTTTGATTCTACACTAGTCTCTTTGTAGATTTTATATAGATATTCTAGAGTTCCATGATGTAAGTCTTTCTTTTGTGTTAATTATGATTGAGGAGACTTTATGTAATGATTTTCTTGTAGTCATATTTTGAGAAGATTGGGAACTTGAAATGTTAAATTACCTTTAGTGGGAGTTTGTAGATTTTTAGTATTTTAGGCTTCCAGAGGAAATGTGGAAACTTGAATTATATTGATTTTCCATGATTGGACCTTTGTGATTCATTGATCCTTTTTTTTATTTTGAGTTATTGTGGGTGGTACCTCCTTTGTTCTTGTTTCAATGATATGGAATGGGTTTGCAAGATGATTCTTGCCTCGCATGTTGTGTGTTATGTGCACCTTGGTTTTTATGTGAGATGAGGTACACCCCTTGCATGTTTTGGTTTGGGTACCCGTAGGGAGTGGCTCTTCATGGGGGTCTGGCGCACAAAGGGGTTGTTAGGGCAACCCATGGAAGAGTTTCCTAAACAAGTGATAATGTAATGAATGAACTAGTGGGTTTGGGTAGTTAAACACTAAATAAGATTAATTATGAGCCTCACCCATACTAATAGTGCTTTCACAGGCTAAGGATGGACTGAGAAGACCTGGTTGGTAAGATCACTTCCTTGTCCTCATGAAAGGTAAGTGGTCCCGCTTGAGTCACCCTATGGAGCAGTGCCTTGAGATAGGCAACCAGGATAACCATAGATGGAGGTGGTACCTTGTGATAGGTTGCCTGGATAATCCATGTAAAGCCATGCAATGACACTCTCCTACAGTACCCATTTATTTTTCCTTGTTTGGTTGCCTCTTGGAGTGTTGTTTGAATTGTTGATGTTGTTGAGGCAATTGGTTCTTGGTGTTTGTTGTTGAAGCCTCCAAGTTCTATCTTTTAGTTTTGCACACATGCCTCATGGCAACTTGATTGATGTTAATGAAAGGTGCCCATGATCTTTATTGTTGGTTGATGTTGCAATTTCTTTTGAAGGCTTTGGATCCAATTATTGTTGGAACCTCTTATGGTTATTTAGTGTTGATCTATAATATTGACATTTGGTTTTGTTAGACTTCTCATTATTTTGTTGTGGCTATGTGATGGAAATGTTATGGGTTGTTATCTTATGTTGTTGTTACCCTTGTTGTGGAGTATGGTTTTCTATTAGTTTGTTTGATTGTTTTGGTTGAGGAATGGGGATCTTTCTTGTCAACTCCTAGCATGAGGTGGTCCTTTGGGTCCACATGGTTGGGTGGAATGTGTTATGCACCCCATTGGGTCCCTCGTTTGAGTCCGTGTTGATGCAGATGATCAAGAACTCCACCTCAGTTCTATTGCACCATGTTCAGTTATGTAACATTCTTGTATTTGATGTATCTTTTCCTTTGCACAATAAGATGCATATGTACTCCTGAAGTGATGTAATGTACTCCTAAAGTGATGTAATGTACCTCTCAAATAGTTGTAATGTATTATTTTACCTTTGTAAACCTTATGTGGTAGCCGTTATCTGATGTGTTGTATTTGTGCAAATATACTCCACACTGTTATATTGAACTATGAATTGAAATGTAATAAAATGTTGTATCTTTTTCATCTCTCTTGATCATGGATGGTGATATGTTAGCTTATGTACTTCTGGTTCATTCATTATCGTAATGGTATTAGGTTTCGTAATGTCATACTGTATACCCCGGAGGACATAGTTGATAATGTAAATGCATAATTTCTTATCCTGTAATGTATGCACATATTCATCATATGCAATGTTTCACTTTTAAAAAAAAAAATTATGCTCCTTTGGGGTTTGCGCGGTGGGGCGTTACATCTGGGGGCTCCCCCAATGTGACAACAACCTCCTCAGTAGCCTCCAGTAGTGCAGCAACAACCAATGCCACCACCACCACCACCAAATCCACCAGATGCTCAAATACAACAATTGTAGCCGTAGGTGCAGGCTTTGATAGGTGAGCAAGACCAGGTCCGATAGCAGGTTTTGGCTATGACAACTGAGCGAGATTAGGCTCGATAGCAAGTGGTCACGATGACAGGTGAGAGGGATGCGACTTTATAGAGAGTATAGGTTGTTACTGGGGAGAGGGATTAGGAGGTTACAAGACAACAACAAATAGGGGTTATAGTAGCAACCACACATGGTTGGACCATATCGGCTAGGTTGTGCAAAGAGGTTGTCACAGAGGTTGCATACTATAGGAAACATTATCATAGAGATGTTCCAGTGGCTCTTCATCAACCCAATTTTTCATAGCGAAGTGATGCACATCCCCATGTCGAGGATCAGCCTAAGTGACAGGTTGGAGAGGGTAGCAGTCAACATGGCTAGCCTTTTGATGTACATACACTTTTTCATTTTTCCCCATTCTTTATACTGATATACATTCATGGGCTCCTTTTTAATAGCCTCATTGATATTGTACTTATCATCGATATACATACACTGATCCAGATTTTGTACCATGACATATTTTTTTATATGGATATGATACGGATGTGGATGATTCACTGTTGACTTTATTTCATGTATGGATGGTGTATGGGTGTTTATATATGATCATGTATGGATTCATTTTATTTATGCCTATGTGATATAATGACATGATATGGATGGATGGAATGTTATGTTGTTTTTCATTATCTTTTCATGATATGATATGGATGAATGATTATGATATGCAAATTTTATGGATGCAAATGATGTCGATGCATTTCTTTTTGTATATTTTCTATGCATGTTATGATGATGTATGCTTATGGATGTATGTATGCAAATGCTTATGATATGCAATGATTTAAGATGCTTAGAATAACAAATCTATATTATTCATCACAACTCAAATGATAATGCAAAATGTATGATGTGATATGCAATGATTATCATATGTGCTATGATTATGATTATGAGATGCAAGGTGGATGCATTGATGATGTTTTTGAGTGTCATGATACTAGGTGAGTGCAAAGAGAATATAGAAGAATAAAGAATGAATAATCGTTGATGATGATGATTGCTTCAAGAGATCCAACAAGTCCATGATCCATCAAGACTTTATTAGAGATGGTGATGAGACAATGCAAAAGAATGCAGGATGGGTGCTCACATTTCGGGATTGGGATTTTTCATTGTTCCTTATTGTTTGATATAACACATAGACACGATGCATCAAGGTATTGATAACTAGGATGGTGTTGTATCTAGTGTAAAGGAATTTGACTCGACAAACAGATAGGATGGTTCTTGTTCACATCTTGACATACAAAAACATCATTGGAATGCAACTTAGAAGTTTAGAACATATTGGACCAAAGCACACACAATAGTCAACAACATACTCCAAATGACCTTCCTACACACAACTAAGCAAGTATGGGCCAATATTATTTTACAAGAGTATCCACAAGCATAGAAAATGAAATATAATGATCGATGCCCCATTCCTTTCTCTCTAAATCATTTTGTTAGACATCATCGAGAGGTTGTCAGAATGGGTCATTAAGATAAATCATAAGAAAATATCAAAGATAAATAGTGAGTGTTATCTATAGCTCCCGCCTAGTTTAAGTTTAGCTTAAGGTGATATTTGATACTAATGTCCATCATAGGAAGGATACATCCTAGGACATGTTTATTAGAGGGTTGTTTTATGTTAGGATGATGATGCTAAGATGATCCATTGCTATAAACTTCATTGACATATTTACCTATGATTTAGATTCTAGATTTTGACTTTTAGGTTCGCACTTTATGACTTGTTATGTTTGTTTTCTACTTATTTTTCCAAAGGGTGAAGGTGACAATCATTTATTATGGGTGAAAGCTTATTACGGGTGAAAGTGAGATGGGATGGATGGGTTTTGGATTTTTTCATAATATATTTTGATTTTTTTGGTATTTTGAAAATGTTTTGAGGTTGTTTTTGGTCTTTTTGAAATGTTTATATGAATGTTAATGTTTTTCCAATTTTTTGAGGCTTTTTAGGTCTTTTGTGTTTTCTATTGTTTTTGTATTTTCCATTTTCAAATGTTTTGTGTTTTTGAGTATTTGGATATTTTGGGATTTTCTGAGTATTTGGATGTTTAGGGTTTTTCTAATAATTTTCCAAATATTTAGGGGTTTTCTGAATTTTTGAGTTTCAACCAAGAACCTAACCTAAATACCTATCCTAGGGGCCTCGGGGGTTGATCAAATATTAGCCTTGCCTACGTTATACACATAGAGACCACGTAGTTTGACTAAATCGACCAATTTACAGGACAAAGATATGAACAAACAAGAGATGAAAACTAACTACAACAAACCGCTAAAGGACTGACCTAGGGTGTCTTAGGGGCACATTAGTGATGGCCTTTCCTACATTCAAGCTTAGAGACAATGTAGTTTGACAAACTCGATTGATTTATAGGACAAAGATATGAACATACAAGAGACGACAGCTAATTACAATGGACTGCTAAAGGGTTGACCTAGGGTGTCTTGGGGGCACTTCAATGATGGCCTTGCCTACATTCAAGCTCAGAGACAACGTAGTTTGAGAAGGGGTAAAAGCACAAACCTGTGTCACACTTTATAAAGGAATCAACCAACAACAACAAAAAATTCTTAACTTCGACCACATAAAAGTGGTCTTTATGTTTTGAATTTCAAAATGGTGTAAACTAATGAAATGTAGAACTTTTGATGAAATTTATTCCTATAATTTTATTTTATTTTTAAAAAATTGTTTTCATTATGTTTTTATCAATTTAAGGAAATTTTTTGGAATGCTGAAAATTTAAGAAAAAAGTGACTTCATGGGCTGTCAAGAAACAAATTGAGAAAAAAATCATTTCTCCCTTCTTTTTCCCCAAATAGGTAACTTCAATATCTCGTGCATGGAAAAAAAATCAAATTTTGATGCATATTTTTCTCACAATAACGTTTTAAAGTCAAACATGTCAAAATTTGATAGTTTTCATAGGCCATCAACTATTTTCAATTTTTTTAATCATTTTCAAAAAATAAAATATACCCTTTTGAAGAAGACTCTCTCCTCTTGTGCGCCATATAATATTTAAATTTTTTTAATAAGTTTTACTATCATTTTTTACTTTTAAAAACTACTTGCATTATTTTAAAAATAAAATATATTAAAACTAATCAAAATATTTAAAAAATTATATATTTGGATTCTCCACTCCGAACTCTACAAAAGGGTATTTTTATTTTTTGCAGAAAGATCATTTTGACTAGAGAAATACTCTGCCAAAGTTGAATGTTTCAGAAAATTTTAAAAAATGATGAGTTAGCTGCCATGTAGGATGCCAACTAGACATTCTCGGCCCAAAGGGATTCGACCAAAACCCTCTCGGCCAAGAAAAACAAGGCTGAAAATGAATCAGCCGAAACATTACGGGTTGACAAGAACTCGACCGAATTTGGTCGATATAAAAAAAAAATATTTTCCTTTAATTTTTCAACTTAAGAAATTTAAAAAAATAGATATTTTGATTATTTTGACAGGGAAAGCTATTTTTGATCAAAGAAGGTTTATTTCGACATTTTAGAAGGTTTATAATTTCAAAAATTTAGAAGACTTATTTCGACAAAAGAAAACACATTTGGACAATAGGAGAGCTATTTTTGAAGGTATGTATTGATCTTCAACTTATTTAATTGATTATTTATTTATTTTCATGAATTCATTTGAAGTTTTTTTTAACTATTTTTATTTATTAAAATATTAACATCAAAGAAATGTTTGTAAAAAAATTAAAATAAAAGCTACATCTCCATAATATTGTACCTAATATTATCATTTATTTGGTATCACTCACAAGTGTGTACATAGTAGGTAATTTGATAATTACTTTTATATATACATGAAATTAGCATACTTATGTTTAGTAAAATTTATATAAAAAACATCAAAAATATCATGAATAAGAAGTTTATTTTTTATTTATTAATTCAAGAATTATATATATTTTTAAGTGTCTCTTATGTAAAATTATATATTTATAAAGAATTATATAGAAAGGAGATTATTTTATTTATTTAAAAATTGTTTGAACATGAATTTGCATTTGTTGTTTTCACTATTTAAATTCTTAGATTTCATTATTATTGATCACCAATTCTATGCTCTTCCATTCTTGTTCTTACATGTCCTCCTTAAATACCTATGTTTTATTAAATTTACCTTTGCCTTTACTTTTATTTCCAACTTGGACTTATTTTTTATACATGTATATATTATTATTTATTAAATATTTTATGTTTTGCATGTTTGCATGTATTGTGATACTTTAAATTATTCTTTGACTATTGATTATTTTCTTTGATGCTATATATATGTTCATGGACCACACTTTCAGATAGATAGTTACCACATAGAATAGAGGGCATCATGTGCATTCCATTACATCTTAAACCTTGAGTCATAATGTTTCATCTTCATATTATGGGAATCATGTCTCTATCCCTTTACATCTTATGCTTATATGGTTATAGATCCTTAAACATTTTAGGTCATTAATCCTTCCTCCTTTTAACATAGTGTGATTTTATTTGTCACATCCAAGTTGCATTTAAAAGGAATCATGCCTTGAACCCCTTTGTAATTTCTTATCAGGTTTCATTGCTAATACCTTTTCATAGGAGATATATATATCATGTTTTCTCTCTTTCACATCAAATATAAGTGGTGATCTACACATTTAGTTATATATCGAGCTCATGATGAACTTCTCTTTCTATGTTTTATGGTGTACTCATTTTACTAAACGATTTGGACATATATTTCAATGCACATTTAGTGGTGCTCTAGTAAGTGATGTCATGATCTAGCATGTGCATCTAGTTACATGCTTTTAAAAATGTTTATGATATATTAACTGTACATGTTTCATTGAAAGCTCATGTGTGTACAAATCTGTATGCAAGTGAATTCAAATTTGAGTGCAATTTGTGATGGAAAATCCAAGGATTAAATTGAGGAAGTATGATCAAACATGAGTAAGAAAAAGAAAGAGAAAGCAGATGAAGGAACATCTACTAAAAAACAACCTATGGAAAATATTGATGGTCAAGGTGACGTACAGGTACAAGAACAAATTGAACCTAGTAATATAAATTTTTTGGACTATGGTAGGGAAAATATGATGGAGATGGATGAGGATTCTCTTTTCAATAATATTTTATTTGAAGATATGTTATCTGAAAGCACATTAAAATTACACTCTAAACAAATATGGGATTTTTTTTTGAAGAAAAATCTCTAACTGGAAGAGCACAATTAGTTGCAAAGTTATTTAAACGAAAAAGAAATGACCCCTGTTTTGGAGTCGTTAGGGGTTGATAATAGGAAAAGGTCATCAGATTTAAAACAAACAATTGTTGAAAACTTACAAGAAGCATTGGAATGTATTGAAAAGAAGAGTTGATCTAGTGTTCTAAGTGTTGCAAGTAGAGCATTGATGACTATAATTTCTAGTAATGAAATTATCACATAGAAGACAAGTTCAAGAAATTTTTGAATTACTAAATGTTTCTAGTAGAACTGTTCAAAGGTATATTGAAAAGAGAAATGAAATAGATGGAAAAATTGAGAAAAATTTGGGTAAATATTTGTAGGGTTCCCTGAAAAGATAGAATTTCAGAAGATGTAAAGAAACAAGTGGTTGAATATTGGACCACCCACTCTCATGTTTCTTCCAATAGAAGGGATACTATACAAATAATAGGTGATGATGGTACAAAAATTTCTCATCCAAAAAATTTTATAGATACAACACAAAGTGAACTTTTTGAAGCATTTAAACAAGAATTTTCAAATGTGAAGATTTGTCAAAGGATGTTTGAAACACTAAGACCATCATTTGTACGTATAAATAAAGTACGTGAAACTTGTTGTTCTCAAAATCATGTTGAATTTTATCTACACCTACAATCATATAAAAAATCTATTGAAGCAATTGATCAAAATTTAGCCATCCCTGGAAGCACAACACAATTTGTGAAGTCTCTTCTATGCAAAAAATCAAAAGATTCAGATGAATTCAATGTTCAGTGTATAAAAAATGTATGCAATGACTGTGGAGATTTGAAGAATATTTTACATGTTGACAATAATGAAATGCGAGTTACTTGGAAGAGATTTGAATATGAGACATACTTAATGAAGTCAGGAGTTGAGGCCAAAAAAATTGTTATCAAAGAGAGTGGATTTCCTTACAATGAATTCATGAGTAAATTTTGCAATATCATATATCCACATATCTAGCATTGTCATGGTGCAAGATGGCAAGCTAAGCACTTTTCATGATTCAAAGAATTGCTTTCCACCAGGTTGTATTCTCTCTATTGTAGATTTCTATCAGAACTATACATTTAGTCCTCAAATTGAGATCCAAAGTCAATATTGTCATTTTGAGCAAGTTGCAATCTTTATGCAAGTTTGCTATAGGCATGCCAAGTTAGCTATCGATGGAATACAAAGTAGAAAATATGATCGAATTATAGGGAAAAATTTAAGAAACCCCCCCCCCTCATCCAAGGTGTAAAATCCTGGCGAATCTGTTATATTTCCCAATAAAAATATTAATTTTAGTGGCAAATTTTTTCATTTTTCGTGAAAAAAAAAGTCCATTGGCGAATCTTTTCTAATCGCTAGAAGTCTGTGGAAAATCCTGGAAAAATGCAAATTTTTAAAACCACTAAAATTTTCCATTGGCGATTAAAATCTATTTTCAAACCAATAAAATATTTCGATTGGCGAATTAAACCTGTTTTCAAACCAGAAAAAATATTTTTGTTGGCGATTAAAACTTTTTTTCAAACTAAAAAATAAAATTCATTAGCGAATTAAACCTATTTTCAAATGATTAAGAAAAAAACATTGGAAAATTAAATATTGTTTAGTAAGCGAAGGAGGCACATAAGTTTTTGTAAAAAGTGAAGCATTTATGAAGGTTTTTTGCCAGCGCTGGACGTACGTTTCAGAATCAGCATTAATGGAGATGGCTGAGAAATTGAGATTTATTAAAGACATGTATCTCATGTAGCCAATTGGCGGTGTGTGGTTGTCTGGAAGCCAGTGAACCAAAGAAACAATGGAGACCAATTTCACCTTGACATCGCAGAGGAAGTTGGACCCTTTCGTTGGCAAAGCGTTTGTGAAGAGGCTACAAGGTTTATTTCTCTTCAAGGATGTGCAGGTGGTGCAAGCAGTTCAATTTATTTTGGGTAATGCATTTGAAAAATTAAAGCATAGATACAAGACCAAAATGGATATTTATTCGTTGGTCATGGCTTGGGGTCTAGACTTAGGAGAGCCAGTGGATGTAGTGAGGAAAGTCATGAAAGCTCTGGTTCACAAAGATTTTTTAGAGGATATGTAAGGCATTCTAGAATGGGCAATACCAAGAGTGGGGCTTGTTAAGGTTGAAGGCATGGATGGTGGAGGCTCAGAGCTCATGGATTTAAATCATCTCTTAATCAGGTGACCAAAAGGATGCACCAAAGATCTGTGATGAGAAGGTGCAGAGCGCGGGTGGCAAGCACTCAAAATATGCATCAAGCTAATGGAGGTCGATGAGGTCATAGAGAATCTCAAAAACATTGCCAGAGATAAGATGCATGAAAAGAAGGGTCTATGTCTGAGGAAGAAGATGAAGACAGGTAATTCATTGAAGGTGTTTGAGTAGTACAAGTTTTAGAAAAAGATTAGATTATTGTACTAAATCTTGTCTGTGATTTTGTTTTTGGGGGTTATGCCTGGATTTGCATTGTAATTGTAAGACACCTTGGGGCACAAACAATGGTTGGAAGGGTAGATTTCAGGTGGGTATGATTAGGGATAATTTGATATGTTGGAAATGGAAACTGTGTTGGTTAATTAGATTTTTTGGTAGTTGATGGATGAACATAAATCTAAAGTATATTTTATACCATTAGTTTAAAATTGGAATAATTTTTGGTAGTTGATGGATGAAGATAAATCTATAGTATATAATAATGTTTATGATAAAAATATAAATTAGTTTAGAATTGGAATAATTCTTTCTAATTTCACTTTATATTAATAGATATGATTTATTCAACATTATTTATTTTATAGCATTTTGTTTACAGTGATTCTCAGCTTTTATTTTTTTCAAGATAATAGAGCATTTGGTTTTATTGGTGAGCATGTTGAAATTTTATTTTCCTTTTACAAATAATTTATGTTTTTAGATAGATGAATTTAAGGATTAAACTATAAAAAAAATTCATCAACATTTATTTTATAGCATTTATTTAATATGTATGATTAATAAAATCAATAATATTTTAATATAAAAGATTTTATATAAAAAAATATAAAATAAATATTTTTTTGACAATTAATTTTTTTCATAAAATGTAAAGTGATAGGCATTTAAATGAATAAAACCATCACAAAATTTTCATATGACACTGACATGTAGGGGTGGCCATCAAATTCCAGGCCTGGCCAAGAGGTAATAATTTTCCAAACTCCACATGTACCAATCTTAATTACCATCGTTCCTCTAGTCATGTCCAATTGCTAAAAATTTTCTGTGATTTTCACTTCATAAATGCACCGTCCTTTCCACCTTTCCTATCTTAATTCACCAAAGTTGAGGTTTTGGTGCTTTTCCTAACCTTAGTTGCAAGTCTTTCATGGTATGAATCTATGTAGTCGGTGGGTCAAAAATTTTGACAACTTTGAAACTTTAGACTTTGGTTCTAAATTTCCAAGTTTCAACGACCACGCGACAATATGGACCACTACCATTCGATGAATTTTTGATGGATAACTATAGTTGCATTTCAGAATTATATCTCTCAAGCAGTAGATTTGCAAATTGAAACCTCTGGAATTACACGAGAACTATTAGATGCGAACACGTGGGGAGATCAAGGCTCATCATCGTGGTAATGAACCCGATGGGTTGGATTTTGGCAATGAGCGGTAGAAGAACTTAAGTGGAAAAAATATGCATATGTAGAAAGTTTTTTTTAAAAGAGGGACCGCCTACAAAGAACGTAGGAACAAGGCTTAAAAACTTAAGAACATTTTACACAAAGGATGTAAAGGAAAATCAATATAACCACAACCATTCGATGAATTTTTTATGGACCATTGTAGTTGCATTCCGGAAGTAAATCTTTGAAGCAGTAGATTTGTGAATTGAAACCTTTGGAATTACACTAGAACCATTAGATGTGAACATGTGGGGAGATCAAGGCTCATCATCGTGGTAATGAACCTGATGGGTTGGATTTTGGTGATGGGTGATAGAAGAACTTAAGTGGCAGAAATATGCACATGCAAAAAGTTTGTTTTAAAAGAGGGACCGCCTACAAAGAACGTAGGGCCAAGGCTTAAAAACTTAACAACATTTTATACAAAGGATGTAAAGGAAAATCAATATAACCACGACCATTCGATGAAATTTTGATGGATGGCTGTAGTTTCATTCCAGAAGTAAATCTCTGAACTAGTAGACTTGCGAATTGAAACCTCTAGAATAACACTAGAACCGTTAGATGTAGACATGTAGCAAGATCAAGGCTCATTTCTCTATTTTCAATGCCTCGACGTATTACATTTCATTTAATTGAAATTCTCAATCTTTTAGTTTTGAACATCCGAAGTGATTGATTGGATAGCTCATAGCTTTAATGAAACAAGATTTGTAATGATTTCATATCATTTGAGTGGCACTGGTAGTGTTGATAGGAGTCTAGTGATTTTGACAGCTTGTCAGATTGAGGTACAATTTGCATGTAGCTAGACGTCAATCAAATTAAACATTTTAATTTTTAATTGTACATGTAAGGCTTAAATACATGAATTGACTAAGTTGGTTTTTTGGTTTGTGTGAATCAGGCTGGTAGCAGCACTAGTGGCCCATAATTTATTAAATAGGGTAGGTAATAGTGATAGTAATAATGTGACATTGTAATTCATTTGTAATAAAATAAATGGTTATAAATTTACAGTAAAGAGTTATTCAAATCAGTTTTTTTTTCCTTTGAGAAATTAAGTATTAATTACATGCAAAGGTGGAGTAAGTAGCCATTTATCACATTCCATTTGCAAAATTCGAAGTAGTGGTAGAAAATTCTAGAAAGGTGAGTTGTGGGAAAGGAGTAAAATGGAAATGCCACTTGCATTGGACATGGAGAAGCAACAATAGGCCTCTAGAGGGGAAATAACTGATAAGTGACTGTAGGGGCTAATGAATTTGACCCATCCACTCATTCACTAGGAAACTAAGTAGGTGGTTGGGCTAGAATTTCTGAAGGCTTATCATAGAGCCAAAGAAAATATGAAGATTCTGGCAATGTTCTTAGTAGTCCTTTCGCATATGGGAGTCTCGAAAGAGATAAGAAAAAAATTGACCTAAATGGTTTTTGTGCACACATGGTTGGGCGACATTGACGCGGTGCTAGATAATGTGGATGAGAATAGGAAAATCCCCATGCCACAGAACTACTACATGATTCAGATGAGAGGGAGAGAGGTAATGAAGTTTCCTTTGGTCTGAACCATCAACCCAGAAGGATTTGAAAAATTGTGGGCTGAAAGGGACTGTAGCATTTTATTTCTCCTCAGGGCAGCAAAGTTGATGACCAATCTCCCGCGTGGGTGGGAAATGAGATACACGGAGGATGAAGGTCTAGCAGAGGAAATTGTAGTGGGTTATGATGATGATTGGGACCTTGGAGATTGGGAAGAATGTCTTGTGAATGATCCCAGGGACCTGGAGGAAAAGGCCAAAAGCCCAGCACACCAGAAATGTGGAGTAGACTGCCCGGTGATTGCAAATGGTAAGGCATACCTTAAATGCATAGATTGAGAGGATAATGATGATGAAGAGGATGATGATGAATGATAAAGTCTGGTTGGGTATGATTTCAGCTATTTGTTGTTGAATAAAAATAGTAACAGTAATAGGGTAATTGAGTCAGTCCCGAGTCTTGGAGTGCCTGTACTAAAATTCAGGCCAATTTTGTTATGAATTTTGTAATGCATGAAAATCTAGGTGGGCTAGCTGATCAAGGAAGGTCACTTGACAAAAAAAGCCTTCAGGGTGATTTTTTGAAAAATAGAAATTCATGTAATCCTTTTTTGATAATCCATACAAGGTGTTGCCCCTAGCAATGTTTTACCTAGCAAAAAAAAATTGCATGCAGATTTAAAAGTAAAACATAAAGCAATACACATGTATTACATTTACATTTTCACTAGTGATCTAGTAGAAGCTTGGTGCTTACGTTTACATTTTTATTTGTACTACATAATAATGTGACATTGTAATTCAATTGTAATAAAGTAAATGGTTGTGCTATTAATTTGACATTGTTAAAAATAAAAAAAATTTAAAACACATGTTTATTATTTATATCATAAATTACTCAACCATTCGATGAACAATAACATTTCATGTATAGTTGTAGACTCAAAATAAGTGAGCAAAGTGAGCTTAGTTTCTAGGCCTCTGAGTTTTATAACCATGTGACATGTCAGATTGTCGCAGAGTTCTAAATTTTCATAACTACCTGATTCCCCAACTTGGTTCACTTTGTTGAGTAACTTAAGTTCATGCATACGTAACCTTTGAGTTATGGTGTGTGGATTTAGTAGGTGGGTCAGAGGTTTTGAAAACATTGAAACTTCAGACTTTGGTTTTGAGGTTCCAATTTTTAGTGACCACACGACATGTTGGACTTATCTTGCCTTTCAAGGGTGATGTCGTCTGACATCTCATTGAATGCTATGTACAAAATAAACTTGAGTTTTCTTTTTCAAGAATTTCCAAAAGCATGCAGGTTTAAAGGCTATCCTTTTGAGGTATGAAATTGAATGCCACATTTAAATCAGGTCCTATAGAAAATAATGGTATAAGTGGGTGGTGAAGTTGTACTCAAACATTTAGCCTGCATTCTCGTTCTTTGCCAAGGCCAGTACTTCTCAAGTGAAAACATTCTTTTTACTTAGAATTTTAGCCTACATTCTCGTTCTTTTCCAAGGCCAGTACTTCTCATAATATCATGTGAAAACATTCATTCTTTGCAAATTTGTGCTCATGCAAAGTGAACATTGGGTTGGCGTAAGGGATACAACCCTCAGACCTTTTAATTTAGATGAATTTTGGGTGCGCCTAGAGAGGGACGAAAAGTCTAAGCTGGATATAAAACTCTTAGAAAGTGAACTAGCTCAAGTTGGAGGGTTTCTAGAAGCTGTGTTGAGTGTGGACCTGATAAGTGCATGTGGGAGAAGGTACATTTCATAGACATGGGAAATTAAAGCCGCAGACGGAACTGTAATTGCAAAAATTTCTACTGAAGGTGTTTCCCGCACGTTGGGGATTTTAGAAAGGGAACCTATAGAAGACATGTATGTCATAGTGGCAAGTGAATTTTTCAAAGAGAATAAGGACTGGTGTAAGAACTCCATGGCCATAACTTGTTTGAAGTTTGAAAAGAAAGGTAAGTCGCAACTGCCGAGTAAACTCAAAAGATTGCATTTTAAGGGAGAAATTGCAGATGTTATTGCTTTATTGCACTAAATTGTTGGGAATCCACAGGTTGAGTTATTTGAGGATTAGATGTTCCAGTTTATCTTGATAGTCTATGATGAGAACATTTTCATTGACTGGATTGAAGTTATTTGCTTCCATTTGAATGAGCAATTAATTAATTTCCATAAGGTTGCTACTTTTTGTATGTGTTCTTGCCTGATGTACATTGTAGGCAGTCAGAGGTCCTTTTGTCCTAGGTTGGAGCTGCAAGGAACCCCAGCTTCTAATATTCCTATGTATAAACGCTTTCCCCAGTTCACTAAACAATTTGGAATGCGTGATTTTTGTTGTGTTAATGATGCAATTTTAATGGAGGTCATGAGGAAGCTAGATGGAAATCCAGAAATGCACCTTTCCCCTGAATCAATTACTCTTGTATCAAAATTTGGGAGTTTTTATATCCAATTTGATAAGTTTTCCTATCTAAGAATAGGGAATTTTGAGAAAGCCCCATTTAAATTACCTCGGTATCCTGAAGATTTACTAAAATTTCTAGAAGTTTGTTAACAAATAGCCATGGTTCATATTAAGTACATGAACATGGGGAAAAGAGGGTATGTCTTCCCATTGGAGACCCCTTCTTTTGTGTGCAAAACAAACCAGATGGCTAGGGGAGCTGAAGGAATTCTCAATGAATATAACCTCCATAATCTATCTATGAGAGTTAATTTTGACAGTAAGGGTTTTGTGAAGCATAATCTCTATGGAGGGAGCTTATATCAACATGACCCATCTATCAAATATTTCTGGGAAGATTGTGTCGATGAGAAAAAAGTTTTGAGAAGAGATTATATGAGGCTAACACTAAACCAGATAAAGGCTTTCAGTCTACCATCTCAGATTCCTGAAAATGTAGTTGAGGATTCAACAATCATAGATCTTGCATATGAAAAATTGTCTGATAAATCCCACCCTAGGGTTGAATGGAGCCAAAGTGAAATTTCATATATGAGGGTGTGTGTTGGCCTAGTGCTTAAAAGAACCCTGAACTGGTTGGATGGGAAATGGCGGAAAGTTGTAGGTCTTGTTCAGGAGCTTAAGTCATCATAGAAGAATGAACAGGGGTCTACACAAGCATATGGTGCAAGTGTATCATCAGGGAAACCCTCTATTAGGTCCTCTAGTACAAACTCTCAGTCAGGAGGTGATGGTGATAGGCCAGAAGAAACACTCAAGTTGAAGAGCATCTGTGAACAAGAAAATGTGCTTTCTCCTACCCCTAAGAAGAAGACCAATCAAGAAAAACTTGTGGCTACAAATTCTGAAGCTATCTTTAATCAGATAACTAAAGATAATATCTTTCCTCGTCTAAATGAATTCCCCTCTTCTCCACTTGATAATCCACCTTTCACTCTTGGTGCTCCTAAAGAAACTATTAGTGGAAATGAAGAATCTTGTCTAGTAGTAGTCTCCCTAGGATGGATAGAAAAAGCAGTGGAGAAGAAGAGAAAGCATATTCCTACAATGACATTTGGAGTGGATATAGTTTCAAATTTACTTCAAAGCTCTTCAAAACCTAAGAAAGCCAGTAAGATGTCAAGGATGGTGACTGATGCTACTTTTGGAAATCAAATGTTAGAAATTGCTGACCTTGTGAAGGATTTAAATGAAGATGAAATAACATAGGCAGATTCCAAAGTCACACACGTTGATATGGGGCCTCCAACACTGGAAGGTGATGTGTACCATGCTGATTATTCAGTCAATGTCTTGATTAAAAGAGTGAAAGAACAAAGGAAAGAAAATATAAAATTGCAATCTCAAGTCCTCGCATTGAGTAACTTTATTTCTTCCATGGCCAGTCCTACATCTAATGAAGCCTCAAGTTCTTAGGTAGAGGGAATCGATGTGCTCACCATAGATCAAATTAAAAAGAATTTGAATTATTCTAGAGCTGCTTGTGAGGGGATCGATAAAATATCTCAAGAGGCTATCTTCTTTCTAAATAAATTTGTGATCTTTTACATTCGAGTTGTTAAGAAGAGGGAGGAGTTACTAATAGAACTTCAACAAGTTAGAAAAGATCAAACTAGTCTCTATGTCCTATCTCAAGAAATGAAAGAATTGAACTTTATGGATCCAAAGATATTAATTGGTGAGAAAATTGTGAATAATCCTAAGGAGCTAGACCCTTCCTGGTCTGATTCATTGGAATGGAAATTGAATATGTATGATAATCCGGTGAAGGAAATTAATAACAGACTTGAGCTATATTATGAAATGTTGGTGGAAATTAAAGAAGATTCTAATATTCTAGGAGTGGAAATTATTGATGATTTTTATGAAAGGATTCTAGATATAAGAGAGATCTCTCTGAAGTTTAGAGATATATTCAGTAAAGAAATAGTTGATCCTGCTACAGTGACATGGGATTCCTCGAAACTCTATGAAATGCAGATCCTTCTAAAGACTTATAAATGTGGAGAAGAGAGAAGATCTTAGATGTTGGTTGAGTCTGAAAATGCTTTGGGAAAATGGAGAACCGGGTTATAGATTACTACAACGCCAAGGAGCAAAAACATCACTGCAATTGTCAGCAAGTATCAGGAATACATGCAAAGAGTAAAGGCACAAGAGGCATTACTAAAGGAGAAAGAGGTAGAAATAATTGGAAGCGAAGGAGTCGGTGTTGGGAGAGGGACCACTATTTAGTTTTTATTTTTTATGTTATTTTCTTTAATTTAGCTCTCTTGATACTTCAAATACTTTTTATTTTAATTTCTAAAACGGTTGTCTACTTGTCTTCAAGAAACCGTTATCATTACAAAAAAAAACTCTGCTATTTTTATTGCTTTTCTGTTATTTCAATATAGAAAGACAATGGTAAAGTTCATGCATGTGTAATCTTTGAGTTATGGTGTGTAGTATGTGGATTTTCCTCATTAGAGCAAAAACTATTTTATGATTTCAAGTTTGTTTTACAGTTATCTTTCAATATAGAAACTCATATGGTGAAGTTCATACAAATATAATCTTTTTGTTGTGGTATATGAATTTATTTTGTTTATTCTAAATATCTTTCCAATGGTTATCTATGTTGGTGTTCTAGATGTTTAATAGATTGCATTGCTATTGGATGTTTATCTTTGAATGAATGCTTATGGCAATGGTTGAGTTTAGTTAAAGAAACTTATTAGTTCTGAAGTGATTCAAATCTTTGTGCTTTAGTTTATAGTTTGATATTGGCATGCCTTTCAAAGCTTTCTAGTTAAAAGCTACACTTTCTTTTCTTTTTGGTTAAAAGCATCCTGAATTTTTATTCATTGCATATCATAAAAGGTATCTACCACCTTGTAAAATAAGGAGAGAATCGGTATGAAATTTAATTCATTTGGTAGTTTAAGCTTTTATTATTTAAGTTGGGTGGATGCCTTTATAAGTTGTTTATGTTGAACTGTTAGCTTATGTTCAAGGAATGGATTAATAATATTCCTTTCAGTTATTTATCAAAGATTGTGTGAATGGAAATCCAATAGGAATTTATAAGTAGTGTGATAAGTGTTGTTCTTTAAAAATGATGCAAAATCACATATCAAGTTCAATACCATGGAATACAATATAATTTTTTTGGCTTTTCCTAACCTTAGTCGCTAGTCCTCAGAGTTTTATAACCTTGTCGTAGAGTTCTAAATTTTCATAACTTCTCGATTCCTCGACTTCGATGATGATTCACTTTGTTGAGTTGCAAGCCTTTCTTGGTCATTTTTCTAGTCAGTGGGTTGGAGGTTTTGAAAAGTTTGAAACTTCAGACTTTGGTTCTAAGGTTCCCTACTCAACATCATCTTTAAGACTGAAGCAAGAATGGAAAAGAGATAAATACAACTTATTATTATAACTAATAACACTATGAAGAAATGATCGCTCACCTTTAAGTCTATGTTTTTGGCTTTCATTGACTTTCAAATCGAAAAGAAGAACCTCAGAATCAAACAAAATGTGTAAGAATAAATGACACTTTGGATTGTATTTATATCAATCCATGATTCCATATTTGGCAAATTCTGCAGGATTTTTAAATGGTATATTAAAAATTGGGCGAATCTCGTGTGCTTATACAACAATATGTTGTAATTTTCAAGGCGAAATGTGTCCTCAAATGTAATTATTTTTTAATGTTATTGGCGAAATAGGTCCTCGTAAGCAACTATTTATAAATTTTAATTGGCGAAATGGGTCCTGATACAATGTTGTTTTAATAGTATTGGTGAATATGTAGGTGTTTTATTATATGGGTATGTGCAGGATCATCATGGAAAAAATAGGCCCTTAAGTGGCAAAAAAATCAAAAAAATCAGAGTTAGGCAACTTGACATAAAAATTTGAATAAGTTATCTATATTATTTCAAAAATATGTAAGAATAGAATCTATAGAAAATTGAATGTAGTTTTTAAACTACTAGGTTTTTTTTTTAAAAAGAGAAATATATTTGGTGAAATTTTGAAATTTCAATGCAATAGTACATAAATTTCAGGGAAAAAATAAGAAGTAGGTGTCTGTCTGACCACCCTAACCACAATAAAATGATAATATTTTTTTATAATATTTTAGATATAAGTAGAGGACTCATGTCCCAATGTGATGCATATTTTTTGTAATTTTTTTCCAAGTAAATAATTAATTATGAATTTTTTATTACAACTTTTAAAAAATATAGAAACCCGTATGTTTGACCACCTTAACTTGGTCAAAACTTCATGAAATTCAATATTTTATTTTTTAATCCTATAGTATGAAAAGCATAGAATGTGACGCATGTTTTGGATTCAAAAAATGTGATACCATTTGAAAGCTATAGATGTTTTTCAATTAGTTTATCAATCAAGACTTTAATCGTAATTTGAATAGAAAATGAATAATAATTACTTATTAAATTCAAAGTAAAGCATAATTTATATTGGTGGAAAGCTGAGAATATCCTTTAAAAACCCTTTTCATTTCATCAATTTTGGGTTAAAAAAAATTCGTCAGCCACATAACCATCATATTGCCACTTTTTGGCCCATCATGATCCTGCACATACCCAAATGCTTTCAGGATTCCAGGAGAAAATATTATTTGGTCCAATTGAAATGAATAGTTTGAAAATGGATAATTTTTTGTTTAAATATGCCTCATAAAAAAACTCATTGGTGAATGGACATGCATTGGACCTATAGTTCGTAAAATCTGGGCGATTGGACACCCTATTGGGTGCAAGAAATTCGCCAATTTCGACTTGGCCAATTCCTAGAATTCACCACTAAAGTTTTCCCTGTCGAATTATCATCAAAGAGGTTCATTTTTATATCAGTGATGATACGAATCATGATAGAAGCTATGTAGCTCATTGTTTCAAATTTTTTTTTGAAGACTTGAGATGACGTGGTATAAATCAAGAACAACACTGGATATGGTCTAATGGATGTGCTGGTAAGTACATTGTTTTTTTTTTTGTTTAAATTTATATTTACTTTTAACTTTGAGATTTAATTGCTTATATATTATATATAATTACCTTTTTGAAGCTAATTTGGTTTGAGTGTTTTTAATTATTTGTAACTTCACAGGACAATTTAAGTCTGCAAAAGCTTTTGTTTGGTTAAGCAGTCAACAAGCTAGATGCAGCACAATTTTTTTGTGGAATTTTTATGAGATTGGACATGGAAAAGGAGAGCATGATGGAGTATGAGCATGTGTGAAGCATGCACTTCCTCAACATGAACTTGTTGGTATGTAAATTTCACCATATATATATGGAATCTAGCTTGATATTTTTTAAAAGATTAGATATATATATATATTTAAAAACTAAATTAAATTATTTTAAGTTCCTTGAAAGTAATAGGTGACAAATTGTGCCAACTTGTGTGCTTGTAGATAGTGCCATACATAATGCAAACAAAATTGTTGAATGGTGCAAAAGTCATTTTTCCACTCGCGACTCAACATACAACACATGGTATTTTTGGGAAGTTATAGGTACATCTAGTCAAAATTTGTTAAAAATTTGAATTTCAAAGTTCAAGTGTACATGATTTCAAATTGAATTTTCAAGTTTGAATTTACAGATATTGATCGATCAAATCCTTATAATTGTCAAGAAATTCATGGTATTAGAAGTTTGCACCAAATCATGACAACAGGAAGTAGTAGGCCTTATGCAATTAATGTGAGAAAAATCATGTTTTTGTGTTGATTGCATTGAGGAAAATGCAAATATTGATCAATTTGAGAATATTAGAGATGGGTATGTTTCACAATGGTAAATGAAACAATTAATATCAATGCCTCCTTTTGCTGAAGATGACAATGTTGATGTCTACAATCCACTATATTCAGCTGATTGCGAACATGTATCTAATTTAGTTGTTACAGGTATGGAAATTGATTAATTTAGTTAAAATCAAGATTCAAATATATTCTATGTTTAATTAAGTTTTAAGCATTTTTACTTTATGTATATTTGGTGTGTGTACATGAGATATTTTTGTTGTAGTTGAAGATCCTAAAAATGTGGAAGTTGTAGATTACTATCTACTAAGATGCATGCAACCAAAAAGAAAATTGGTGGAATCGATGACTGGTGGTGATGGACAAGAGTATCCCATTTGATCAGTCATTATTGAAGGCACATATTATCAACAAATACAGATAGATAAAAATGGTATTATATTTGTTGATTATAGGCCAGGACAAAAGGTTCTACATTACAGTCACTTAGTTTTGACAACAAAAATAAATTTAGAAACTTTACCTAAAAAAGGACATGCCAAGCAAAAGTGGAGGTTGTCTATTGAAGATCATGAAAATACTTTAGAGATAATTATAGATAAAGAGGATCTAGATTTTATGTATGTATTCAAACTTAAATTATAGATCTCGATATATAATATATTTATATTGATTGGACATGGCACATGATTTAGAATGGGTTTTTTTCAAAGGCATGGTTATTTATTTTTGGAATTGTATTTAAATAAATTTGTTCCATGTGGAATTCTTAATTTAGCTCAAGAATCTTGGATTTCATAATTTACATTTGAAACTCCACTTAAATGTACATGTATGTTAGATCATATATGCTTGATACAAAACCTAGTGACTTTAAAAATGTTTTGATTTACATTTTGACTACATTCCTTTAAATCATCTATTTCCAATTGCATTTTTATGTTGGACATGGAATTCTTTTAAGTTCAAGTTCAATAATCTTCAATTTCATTTGTTGAATCTTAGATCATACATATATATGTACATGCACACAATTTACTTGAAACCTAATGACTAAATTAAAATGTTCATATTTTTCCTAAATTCCTTTAAATCATCTAGATTCCTTGATTGTATTTTTATGTTTGACATGGAATTTTCAAACTTTCACTTTCAAATCTTTGAATAAATATTTACATTCAACTCCACCTATATATGAGATAGATTGAATATATATGTGTGCAATTTGTAAAAAACCTAGTTTATGTTCCGATTTTACATTTAAATTTATGTTCCATGGAATTATTAAGTTCATGAATCTTTCATTTCATTTGAAAATTCAACTCCACAAGTATATTATAGTTGATTTGATGTTTGAGTGGTGAACAATCTAAACATATATGTTCTCTCTAGTTTTCTTTATTTTTTATGTTACTATTGTGAAATTCAATAATTTTAAATGATCATCCATTTTCATGTATCCTAATCATCACATCCTGATTATTATTTTCATCCTTAGCATCCCCCATCCTAATCATCAAGTTAATATCACCTTATTAGGTAATAACCCATTTAACCATAATCATCCTAGAATCATCCCTTCAAGTAATCATTCATTATCATGTACAAATCACATTATCAACCTAATCTCATCCCAATCAAATGGACTAGAATCTAATCCATCTATCCTCATCCAAAATATAATCATTTAAATTATCCATCTAGATCCATCTCAACCATACATCCATTCTTCATCCTTAATAAAAAATCATCACTTGAACATCAAAATTTGGTTAAGGTCTCAATCTAGTCCATACATCATATTGTCCTTTCATCATCACCCAAAGCTTGAAAATCTAGGGACCTTATCCTTAATATAGACTATCATCCATTTCAAATCCAATCTCCTAATTTAAAAAATCAAGACCTTAAAATTTGATTTCATCTTTAATCCAAATTTTCTTAAGAACAAATTAGCCTATCTTAAGTATAGTTATCAAATCCATTTTGTGAATGTTGGATTGTATCTAGGTTCTCTTGGATTGGTCTTTCTTGTTCACCTCAAAGTGCATTGGAATATATGAACATTGTAGTGAATCATAGCGATGGTGTTTGGAGTGCTTGAGATAGCTACATTTGGGCATCAATTTAACTTTGTTTACCATGTATAGCTTGAGACCATGTATGCAATGGTCCATCTTTGGTAATTATGTATGGATCGATCAATTTTTAATTTATATAGAACTGTCATCCATGAAGATCTAGATACTTATATTATGTGCATAACTTGAGATTTAAATATATCAACTTCCAATTGCATATAAATGTTTCATGGAATTCTTAAACTTTCAATAATATAAATTTGATTTCATTTACATTCAACTCCACTTATAGCTCATGTCATCTAGATCACTTTCTTTGAATGCACAATCAAATTCATGTGTACATTCTAGATAATATGGAATTCTTAAGTTCACTTGAATATATTTGATTTCATTTACATTCAACTAGACACAAGTATAGCTCATCATCTAGTTCAAGAATTCTTTGCATGCACATTCAAATGAACATGTGTATTAGATTATATGGAATTCTTAAGTTCATGTCTAGTATGATATATGCACGATTTATGTATTTAACATTCTAGAGTGACTTTAAAAATGAACATTTAGAGCTAAGAATTCAAGTTATCATCTATTTCCAATTGCATTTTTATGTTCCAAGTTTTTAAATATAGCATTAATCTTAAGCATATTTGCATTCAAAAATTTCTATTTCTTGACCTATTTATTTAAATTAATTGTACATGTCCATATTTTTAAATTTACAAATCAATTGCTCAACCATTAGATAGTCCAACATTTTGATTTCACGATGTAATTAGATCTACAACAAGTGCATTTGAACAAACCATAATAAATTTAAATAAAGGTACTTGAACTTGCTAAATAAATAAAACCATAAATTAATAATGCATGATGTATTTATAGATGTAACAAGTGTTCAAAGCATAATAATGCATGTATATAACAAACCTATTCAAACCATAAAACATAAATGTATGAATGTGATGTAAATAATAAGTATATGTACCATAAAACATAAGTGTATGTAAATGTTCAATACATAAATCATAAAAATCATGTCTCCAACATAATAATCTGATCTCAAACATGTAATACTATAAAACAGATCTCAAAGAGAGGGATGTCTGGTATGAATAGAATCATTAGATCTCTGGCCTGATCTATCCCTTGATCTCTCCCTCGACCTCTCCCTCAATCCATGGCTCGATCTCTCCCTCGATCCATGGCCCGATATCTCCCTCGATCCATGGCCCGATATCTCCCTCGATCCATGGATCGATCTCTCTGTTGATCCAGTATGTGTGGATCCATGTCCCAATCCAAGATCTCTCGATATGTGTCATTAGCCTCCTCCCAACCCCTACATGTGTTCAAGTATACACATGTTTAAATTTAATTTTTAATACATGTATATATATGTGTACATATATGTAAAATTATCTAAAATTATAGTGTACAAGTTCAATGTGTTCAAACTTACATCAAGTAATTATTTTTTTTATTAAATTTAAATGTACCTTAGCTACATACTGTGTGGGATTGCCATCATGTGCCAAATTTCCAAAGTCTAACAAATCACCATACTGCTTAAAATTTTCAAGTACACAATTTCAATCAGGAGTTAAACAACTAGACTTTATGATGTAGGAGCATCCTTGGTTCTTGGCAATCTTGCAACAACCAAAAATATTTTCCTTTTAGTTTTGTCCTTGTTTGTTCTTTCTCAGTTCATGTTGGTGGATTCACCATCTTTTCTCACCAGACCTTGTGGATCTCTATGTACATCATGGACATGTTCATTTTCCTTATTCCAAGATTTGAGTGAGATTGGATCATTTTCCGGAAAGTTACCAATTCCGGATTTCATGACAGTTTCTTGAACTAGCACCAGAATAGTTTTCAAGCCTAACAACTAATCTGATCGTTCGTGGATTGTTCCTGTGACTTGTGGATCTTAACGGTGTGATTTTAAATGTTCCTTGGAGTGTCCCTGACCTTTATTATAGGTCCACACTTCATCTTATGTACCCATTGATGGAGTAATTCAAATTTGAGGCCGACTTGTTCATACGCTCATTATATTTTCTTTCATTGGAAGATGTAATGATCTTTGGCTGACATGGATGTTTCCAAAATTGTGGATATAGTATAAAGCTTGTAATAGATCATTAGAATAGCCAGTGAGGAATAGATAGATAAGTTTGGATTAGATTTGTAAAATTTCAGCTCACATATAGGAGCACATTATAATATTGTATTTCTAAACATGTTGTATCAAGCCTATGTGCTGAATTTGTAAGCCCGGATGTTGTTGGCCAAATGTAATTAAGATTTTTGTTAATAAGAATATTTCCATCTGCATTTTCCTCCATATTCTATATTGCTTTCATTGTGTTACTCTTGTTGCATGGTCCAAATTTTTCTCTTTGAGAACCCTCCTACCAGGGTTGCACCAAATTGGTATCAGAGTGAGCTTCAATCTGTGTGAGTCAACAAAATTTGTAGAGTCCTGTAAAAGATTTGTTGTGGGGTGGTGGATTGTGGATTCAACCTGTAGCTGCAGAGGACTATTGTAAAGATGGCTGGAAGAAGAAATGTTAGGGAAAATGGAGTGCATGGAAATGTAGACCAAGCTATATTGGAGATGCTAAGAGGAATTGCTGCTAGATTGGATGTAGTTGAAATGGCCTAGAGAAGAGGTTGACCAGTTGATGATGTGAGTGATGAAGAGGTAGAAGTTTAGGAAGGAGGAAGAGAGGTTCATAAGAGGCCTAACTAGAGAAAATACGAAGCCACATTTCAATCCACCAGATTATACTAGTAAGTTGGATTCAGAAGAATTGCTTGATTGGATAACAGAGATGGAAAAATATTTTGAATTTGAAGGTACCACTGAAGATAAGAAGGTAAAATTTTCTTGTACAAAGTTGAGAGGACATGCATCCCTTTGGTGGGAACATTTGCAAACAGATAGACAAAGAAGAGGGAAAGAAAAGATAAAATATTGGATCAGATGGTGAATAAGTTGAAGAAAAAGTTTATGCCTGTAAACTAGCAGATTAGTTTGTTCAAAAATTTCAAAATTTGAAACAGAAAGATTCAAGTGTGATAGAGTATGAGATGGAGCAAGTAGCCAGATATGTGAATGGTTTGAGGTCATCTATATAGGATGAGATTAGTTTGATCAAGTTGAAGAATGTGGAAGAGGCATATCAGTGTGCCCTAAAAGTAGAAGAGAAGTTGAATAAGAGACATGAGCAGAGATAGAGAGGAAGAGGTGGAAGATTTCAAAGAGGAAGAACTTTTATTGGAGGAGGAAGAGGACCTTTTTTGGATCAGAATAAGGATAAGGAGGTTAGTAAGAATGATAATACATATTAGAAAAGTGATGGAAACTCATACAAAAGAGGGGGATATGGTGGTTACTGGAATGAAGGACATAGAGTAGATGATGGAGGACAAGAGAAAAGGGTATTCAGAGGAACTTGTTATAAATGTGGTGGAGAAGGACATAGATCATTTGAATGTAATCAGAGAGAGACGAGAAAAAAGACATAGAATAATAGAAGAACAACCTTTGTTGAGGAAGATCATGCTAGATCATCTAACAAACCAAAAGAAGGAGAAGTGCTAGTGAATAGAAGAGTACTATGTCAAAGTGAGTTGGAGCAAGAACCATTGCAGAGGAAGAATTTGTTCCAGACAAGATGCAAGGTAGCTAGTAAATGTTGTAAGGTGATAGTTGACAGTGGAAGTTCTAAGAACTTGGTTTCTGAAGAGATAGTGACTAAGTTGAAGTTGGAAAGATTAAAGCACCCAAAGCCCTATCAGATAGCATGGATACAAGATGAACATAAGATTTTGGTAAGTGAACAATGTTTGGTGAAATTGAAGATAGGAAATTACCATGATGAAGTTCTGTGTGATATCATGCCTAGATGGATATATGTAATGTTTTGTTAGGAAGGCCTTGGAAATATGATAGACAAGCTATTCATGATGGAAAGAAGAATATATACACTATTGTTGCTAATGGGATGAAGCATATTTTGTTGCCATTGGAAGATGTTACTACAGTTGAAGTTTGTATGAATGCTAGGGTTTGTCTAGTTGACAGAAGGATATTCCTTGATGGATTGAGACATGAGAATGTGTGTTATACCTTAGTTCCTAAGAAGGCTGAAGATTTGAATCATGTGGAAGAACACCCAGAAGAGATAAAGGAGTTGCTGACAGAATATGAGATCATTTCAGATAATGTACCTGATGGATCACCACCTATGAGGAGTATTAGTCATTGCATGGATCTAATTCCTAGAGCTAGTTTTCATAATAAAACAACACACTGGATAACACCTACAGAGAATGAAGAGTTGAATAGAAAAGTTCAAGAATTGTTAAGGAAAGGTTTGATCAGAGCAAGCTTAAGCCCTTGTGCAGTACCTGTTGTATTAGCACCTAAGAAGGATGGAGAATGGAGAATGTGTACGGATTCAAGAGCCATAAATAAAATCATGGTGAAGTATAGATTTCCTTTACTCTGGATGGATTACATTATGGATGGTTTGAGTGGAGCCAAATACTTTACAAAGATAGATTTGAAGAGTGGATATCATCAGATCAGAATAAGAGAAGGGGATGAGTGGAAAACAACATTTATGACAAATGAAGGATTGTATGAGTGGTTGGTGATGCCTTTTGGATTGAAAAATGCACTGAGTACTTTCACGAGATTGATGAATGAGATATTGAAGAAATTATTGGGTAAGTTTGTGATTGTTTACTTGGATGACATCTTGATTTTCAGTAAGAGTAGAGAAGAACATTTGTTGCATATCAGACAAGTTCTGTAGAGGTTGAGAGAGGAGCAGGTGTTGATAAACATTAAGAAATGTAGTTTCATGAAGGAGGAATTGGTATATCTGGGATTTTTGATATCTTTGGAAGGATTGAAGATGGATCCTGATAAGGTTAGAGCAATTGTGGAGTGGCCTACACTTGAAAGCATTGGAGAGGTAAGATCTTTTCATGGTTTGGCTAGTTTCTACTGAAATTTCATTAGGAATTTCAGTTCTATTTGTAGCCCTATGATAGAAACAATGAGAGAAGATAGGAAGGATTTTAGATGGACATTTGGAGTAGATCAAAGTTTTGAATTGTTGAAGTAGAAGGTGACTGAGCAGCTTGTGTTGGCTTTAGCAGATTTCACTAAGGTATTTCAAGTAGATTGTGATGCAAGTGGGAATGAAATTGGAGAAGTGTTGAGTCAAGAAGGAAGACCTATAGCTTATTTCAGTGAGAAGTTGAATGATGCTAGGAGAATATATTCAGTGTATGATCAGGAATTTTATGCTATAATTCAAGCCTTGAAGAAGTGGAGACATTATTTTGTTTCCTAAGGAGTTTGTGTTGTATACGGATCATCATGCATTACAATATTTGAATAGTTAGGGTAAATTGAATCAAAGACACATGAGATTGGTGGAATTCTTGTAGAGTTATACTTTTGTTTTGAAGTATAGGTGTGGAATGTCAAATAGAGTTGTTGATGCATTGAGTAGGAGAAGGAATTTGCTGACAAAGATGAGAATGGAGGTATTAGGCTTTGATCAGTTGAAGAACTTGTATGAGGAAGTCCCAGATTTTGCAAAACCTTGGAAAGTTTGTAAGGAACCAGTTTTGGAGGATAGAAGTCAGTGGTTGGATTATTTCATTCAGGAGGATATGTTGTTCAGAGGTAATTATTTGTATATACCTTGGAGTTCAATGAGGGAAAAATTGGTGAAATAAAAGCATAATGGAGGATTGGCAAGACATTTTGGAATTGATAAGACAGTAGCGTTGGTGAGTGAGGACACAAAGAGGTAATGATTCAGTATTTGTAGTGGTAGACAAATTTTATAATATGGCACATTTCATACCTTGTAGGAAGACAAAAGATACAGTGCATGTAGCAGACTTATTTTTTAGGGAAGTAGTCAAATTGCATGGATTACCTAGGATTATTGTTTCAAACAGAGATGTAAAGTTTGTTGGTTACTTTTGGAGGACAATTTGGAAGAAGTTGAAGATAGATTTGAAGTTTAGTTCTACATTTCACCCATAGACTGATGGATAGAAAAAAGTAGTGAATAGGAGCTTGGGGAATTTACTGAGATGTTTGGTTGGAGAGAAGACCAGAAGTTGGGATTTAGTCCTTGCACAAGTAGAGTTTGCATACAATAATTTAGTGAACAAGAGTACAGGGAAAACACCTTTTGAGATTGTTACTGGAGTTCACCCTAGAGTTATATCACAGTTAAGAGACATCAATATGGAAGCTAAAAGGAGTGTAGAAGTAGAGGAATTTGCAGAGCATATGAAGAAGTTGCATACTCGAGTGAAATAGAAATTGGAAGACATGAACCAGAAGTATAAGGAGAAGGCAGATGAAAAGAGGAGACATAAGGAGTTCAAAGTTGGAGATGAAGTGATGGTATATTTGAGGAAGGAAAGATTTACAATTGGGACATACAACAAGCTGAAGATGAGGAAGTTTGGACCTTGAAGGATCTTGAAGAAGTTTGATTTAGGAAATGCATACAAAGTGGAGTTACCAGAAGGTATGGGTATATCACCTATATTCAACATTATAGACCTACATCAGTATTATGACACAAAATTCAGTGAGGACAATACAATGGAATTGGAGAATCAGTTTCCTAAACAATAGCTAGATGAGATTGAGGAGATTTTGGATATCAGAGATGGGAGAAAGACTCATGGAAGACAGTATAAAGAATATATTGTGAAGTGGAGAGGTAGACCAGTGGAGGATTCTTCATGGATTTCTCAGGTTGAGGAAAAATGCTTTGGTTTTCCTTTGGCCCCATCAAAGTGAGGGACTCACTTTTCATTAAATCCAGATGTCTGATGTAGGAGCATCCTTGGTTCTTGGCAATCTTGCATCAACCAAAAATATTTTCCTTTCAGTTTTTTCCTTGTTTGTTCTTTCTCAGTTCATGTTGGTGGATTCGCCATCTTTTCTCACCAGACCCTGTGGATCTCTACGTACATCATGGAAATGTTCATTTTCCTTATTCCAAGATTTGAGTGAGATTGGATCATTTTCTAGCAAGTTACCTATTCTGTATTTCATGACAATTTCTTGAACCGGCACTAGAATAGTTTTCAATCCTAACAGCTAATCTGATCATTTGTGGATCATTCTCATGACTTGCGGATCTTAATGGTGTGATTTTAAATGTTCCTTGGAGTGTCCCTGACCTTCGTTATAGGTCCACATTTCATCTTATTCACCTGTTGATGGAGTAATTTAAATTTGAGGTCAACTTGTTCATACGCCCATTAGATTTTCTTTCATTGGAAGATGTAATGATCTTTGGCCGATGCAGATGTTTCTAGAATTACGGATATAGTATAAAGCTTGCAATAGATCATTAGAATAGCTAGTGAGGAATAGATAGACAAGTTTGGATTAGATTAGTAATATTTCAGCTCACATATAGGATCACATTGGAATATTGTATTTCTGAACATGTTGTATCAGGCCTATGAGCCAAATCTGTAAGCCCATAATTTGTCAGCCGAATGTAATTGATATTTTTGTTAATAAGAATATTTCTATCTGAATTTTCCTCCATATTATGTATTGCTTTTGTTGTATTACTCTTGTTGCATGATCTGGATTATTCTCTTTGAGGACCCTCCTACCATGGATGCACCACTTTAAAATGCATTACATGTATACATATACATACATAATTTTTTAGAACACAATTTTATATGTATAAATTATATTCAAGTACCTATCATGCCTGATCGATGGCTCTACCAATGTCACTAAGATCACGAGAATGTAAAGACATCCTAGGGGGATTTGTAGCATGTATAGTATCAGTGGAAAAAAAATTTGACTATATGTCCCATGGACAAGATCAAGTGCCATAGTAGCCTCAGTGTGGCCTATAACATCGTGATGATGACCTGGACAAGCTAAAGGATCGATAGAAACATGATGAACATGGGATCCTGTAGGCTGATGTGGAATATCCTCTACATTTTCCACCCTGTGGCTCGTATGTGTATCAGGATATTGTCATCTAATAAAGTCTTGTACCTAGTCAAGAGCAATCCCATGGTCCTCACTAATAACCTGATATGCTCCTAGTAAATCCAAAACTAAGACTCTACACATATTATGCAGAGTCATGTGGGTCATCTGCTCAATATTTGAAAGAGTAGGTAGATCAGCACAAATAAATGGATCATACAATGCAGATGTAGCCTCAGTGCGAGGAAGACTGATCTACAGGCATAATAAGTATCTACCAACTTGATCAGATGAAATATAATCAATCTATGTTGTAATAGATGCAATGTTATAAAAAATATTCCTCTGAGTGGAGCCTGTTGTTGCCTCCCCTGCTGTTGCCAATTCCAAACATTTTGATAAAACCAAAAGGTTTGGGCCAACTAATGCCCTCTTTTCCACAAGAGGTGGAAAATATGGATTTCTAAACTATGGTTTGCTAGAAAAATGGCCTTTACCTTGGCCAGCATGCTCAGGATAATATATGTAGTCCACCTCTATATGTAAATGAAATTATGCATATAATTGTTTGACAAAATACTGTGGCAGCTCATCATTGTGAGGCCATGTATGATGTGCTGCCAACCATCTAGGGTATATGAATGGTGAAACAAGAGGATATACACACCTCATAACCACATATCCTCTAATTTGATTTTTTCCTCTATAAAATGGGAACATGGTTAACACATTTTCACCTGAAACTAATTTGGCAACTTCTCTATGTTTCACTGTGCTAGTAACACTCCTGACAAAAGACAAATAAAACTACTCAATGCTGATTTCATCATAAGGATTGTATGATCGAATTGTCTCAATTATTTTATAAATCTCCTATCTAATAGTGACTAATATATCTCGATTAGCCAAATTGGGGGAGTTTTGAATTGTTTTCTCTAAACATTTTAGAGTATTGTCTAATCTAGCAATACTATCTTGAAATAAATTTGATCTAGTTTGAGCATCTTGCTCAGAACGAGTGGAATGATGATATCCCTCATCAGCCATGATATATATATATCTTTATATGTAAATATATAGAGATCTGCATATCATTAAAACAAAATATACATGATGTTATACAAATTTAAATTGAAAATTTCAAAACTAAAACAAATATATATTTAAATTAAACAAAATTTTCAAGTTTCAAAACTAAAACATTTTTAACTTTAAATATATCATAGTTCAAACTTTATATCTATCTCTATGTTCAATAGTTCACCTTTTGTAACAACTTAGATAACATAAGAAATTTGGCAACTCCAAAGAAACTTTCAATACATGTGTACATGTGTATGTATATATACATTTATGTGTATGTATGTATGTACATGTACATGTGGGAGTGAATGTGTACATGTATGTACATATTTATATGTGTATGTGTGTATGTACATGTACATACATACATATGTATGTATGTATATGCACATATATGTACACATGTACATGACATATGTATATATGTATATATATGTATATGCATAAATATGTATGCATAAAAATATATATGTACATGCACACATACATATACATACATATGTAATTAGGAGAAAATTAGATATAAAACTAAAATAGAAATATATCAAATCCTAACTAGCACAATAGAGTACGAGCAAGAATGAAAATCACAATAAAAAATGAATGCAAACCCAATTCCACGCTAAACTCGATTTATCTCCATTGCTCTTCTCAACCTTGCATGAGAATGCAAGATTTTGAAGGATTGTTGATGGAGGAATGTTGGTTGCTCAATTCAACAACATAACAACCTGATGAAAATGACAAATGGAGAATGATAGAGACAGATGGAAGACTGAAGAATGATTTTGACAGAGTGAGGATACTTAAGAATCAACCCCCCTAAATGGATTGGGAGAGGTATTTATAGAGCCTTGATGTGGACAGAGATAAGATTTGACAAGATTCAATAAGGATTTGTTTTTTGACAAAAGAGGAAATACAACGAGATGAGATAAGATTTTAAAAAGATAGAAAGATTTTGATTTATTGTTTTAAAGAAAATAAATCCTAAAAAGATGGGAAGGATAATGAAATGATAAAATTATTAAATAATGATAAAGCATTATCTAATAAAGGATAGGGATGATGTGGAAAGATAATTAAATAATGTAAAATCATTATTTAATTATAGACTACGGTGAAAAGGATAATTAAATAAATACAAATTTATTTAATTATAGGAGAATGGATAAATGACTAATTAAACAATTAAAATAATTATTTAATTAGAGAGGATAAATGGTCATGAATAATTAAATAAATAAATATTTATTTAATTATAAAAGTATAGATTAATGACTAATTAAACAATTAAAATAATTATTTAATTAGAGAGGATAAATGGTCATGAATAATTAAATAAATAAATATTTATTTAATTATAGAAAAAGGGATTATGGATAAATAGGGAATAAATGAAATTAGTCAAATAACTAATATTTATTTAACTAATTAGATGATGACATGGGTACCTAGGGAAAAAGATGCTACAAGATGTCTAAATGATGTGATGTCGGGACAAGGTATTGTAAGAGGACATTTTTGGGTGTCTACATTTTGCCCCTCTTTGAGATTATGTTCGAGATGATGAGATCTATGTCGAGTAACATCATTTCAAAGAAGCTAAGATATGGATAAAAGAAAATGGATGATGAAGGAAAGATAGGATAATGATGATGTAGAAATATGATGATGGGATGATGATGCCCCCTCAAGAGGATAGGCGGGTTGAACAAACACGAGTATGCTCTCGAAATGAAATGATAAGGATAGACAAGATGAATGATGGAAGATAGGAAGTGGATGAAGGAGATGAATGTTACGTTATGCTGGAATGAAGGTGAGCAACCATGATGTTTGATGTAGCACTAGACGTTATGCACCAAGATATAAGGACCAAGGTGATGATTTGTCTCGTGCCCTAGCATAATACAACCTTGTCTAGACATATGAGGAAGTAAACTTAGAGCATTAAAGTCCTAATGTACAAAATGTATGATATGACCTTAGATGCAAAGGATAGTGCAAAAATCTATTCCAACATGCACAAGATATGAATATTAGCTGGAATGATATGGATTTGATACAAATGCAAGATAAAATGATAACACACACAAGCAAGCAAGCAAGCATGCACAAATGATTCAAAAACAAACAAGGTAGTGCCCATGTCAAGCTGTAAACTGTTGATTGATGGATTGATTGATAATGATAGTGTTGTCATTGCAGGGAGCAACATATCCCTAGATCAACACAAGGATGATTGACAATTGATTTATTGACTTTGATTGATGATGATAGTGTTGTCATTGCGGGGAACGACATATCCCTAGATCAACACAAGGATGATGATAATTGATTGATTGATTGGGTTTACAACAAGATCAGGATCAAGACCAAAGGATGTGATTGGATAATTTGACAAGATTGATTGACTTGATTGGTATGGATTAAGGATTGAATTGCATTTGGATTATTGCTTGGATTGATTCGATTGAGTTGATTGGATGAAATGGTTTTGATGAAGATGATTGATTTGGTTGAATGGTTGGATGATTGGATTGAGGTGAGGGATTGAATCGATGAAATTGGAAGAAGTAATTAGATGGATTGATTTTATTGCTTGGATTTTTGTTGGCTATTTGATTTTTTTTGTATTTTTGGGGATATTTTGATTTTTTTGTATTTTCAGAATATTTGATTTTTTGGATTTTTTGAATTTTTGAAATGTTTTGATTTTTTTGGATTTTTTTGGGATATTTTGATTTTTTTTTTGAAATGTTTTGATTTTTTTTCAATTTTTGAAATGTTTTGAGGTGTCATTGGATTAAAATTTGGGTAGCCTTTGTGCTAGATACCAATGACAAGGGGAAAACCAAGTCTAGGTGCAAGGAGATAGATGGGATTGATGGATGAAAGGGTGTATGCATCATAAGAGAGCAAGGATGTGATCTCCAAATACTATCGCATAGGAATAACATGTCCCATTCTAGGTACAATACTTAGGATTTTTCATGACAAAGCTTTTGAAAATAGGATAATGATAGGCCTTTTTGGAAGGATGAGGTATGTCAAGAGATACCCAAAAAATATGTTTCAACATTTTTCCCTTATGTCTTCATCAAGATCAAAAGGAGAAGGGTGGATAAGTGGACTCAATATGATAGGTATGTATGATGTCTAAAGATGGTAGGTAGGATGGAAATGATATGACATGAAAATGATAGGTTGGATAGATAAGACATTGTGCCCCCAAGTGTAAGTGACATAGGAGATCAGCCTACACATGATGCATGTTCACCAGGTTTTCATCATGGTACTTATCCAGGGCACCTGTTTTCTAGGTTTTCACCATTGGATGAAGGGATTTATCTTTACTTCTTTTTTTCACTTTTCTCTTTTTTTTCTTTTTTTTTTGGACTTTTTGGATAGGAGGGACTCAAGTGTCTAGTTGCATGAAAGGTGATAGTCCCACTAGGGATGGATGTCATTGCATGGACCATGTCAAATGTCATTATGCTCATAGATGTCAGTAAGGGATGACATGAAAGGGAGATGGAGTAGGTAGATGATGGATTATGATGTGGATTATGTAGGGAAGATATAGAACTTATATGGGACTTATGGAAAAGATGAATGGGAAGGCTTAGCCAAAAGAATGGACCATAGGAAGATGGTGGGGGAGATATGTAGGTTAATGAGTGAAGGATGAGGAGATGGAGGTATGTGGAATTGTTGTGAAATGGAAGGGAACCATGACCAATGGTTGCACACACTGTGATAAACGTTGAAGCTTTTGATGTGGATAGGGTGTAGGAAGCAATGGAGATGTTTGCTTAGGAGGTGGTGGATGAAGTTTTTTAGGTACCCACATAGACTTAGTATTTTTATGATTTTTGTTTGGCTTATGGGAATTTTGTAATTTTTGAGTAGAATGTGCATTTTGGATGGAAGGGGATGGTTGGGATTTTTGTGATGTAAATGCCTCATTTGACTTGATTTCCTTTTTCTTAGGGACCCAAACCATTTTAGTTTTGGCCTTTACTTTTGGAGGTATGGGCTTATATAACTTTTTGAATGTATTTTGCTTTGACTTTTTGCATTGATGCCCCAAGGCATGAGGATTTTTTACTTTATAGGTAGAGGCATTTATTTTTTTTCTTTTGAATCCCATGGGTATGGTGGAATGAGTGGAAGCTTCATGTTTAGACAATGTGTGCATTTATTGGTCATGACTAGAATTTTTAGAAGATTCATGGATGGATGAATAAGGGGATTGTATAATGGCAATATTAGGTGTGAGGATTGTATCATGGCCTTCTTGATCATAGGTAAGATCATAGAGGGGAGCTTGATCATAAATAGGACCAAGTATTTTATGAGTGGGATCATTAGATGGGCCTAGATCTTGATTAGAATGAGAGGTTAATGTTTCCTCATGCTTAGGATAATGATCTTGACATAACTCTTGGATTTCTTGATTGGGATCAACATGTTCTAGATAGTCAACAACATGGAGACATGATGGAGGTCGTCTTAGGCTCAATGGGGAAGACTCTTGAATATGATCAAGGGGAAGACTACATGATGGTGTTGTAAGAATGGGTATGATGTTTGAAGATTCTTTGGTAGGTTCAAACATATGAGCTGGATGACATGGTGATGTTTGATTCCTTGCTAGTAGCCCTTGGGTCACATCCTTTGTAGGTGGATGAGTGGATTTGGGTAATGCCATAGGTTTACTCTTGAAATTTTTGAATTTAGGTTGTAGATTTGATGGAAGATTAGATGATGGTGGGGGTAATGAAGAGTTTGATGGGTTAGAAGGTAGAGAGGCCAATGGATTAGGACTAATACATGGTGAATTATGGATAGGAATTTGATTGGATGGTGGTATGAGAAATTTATAGGGTGTATGACCTAGGTTTGTATTCCCCTTGTCAATGGCTGCATTAGAACATGACGAAGTTTGACCATGTTGCAAGGTAGAATTTAAAGTCACATGTGTTTGTCATGATGTGGCATTGACATGTGAAGAAGTGGATGGATTATATTGGTATGAGGTAGAAGGGGATGGTACATTAGGCTGAGGTGGCATTGGTTGATAATGAATGGATAGGGGATGATGTTGTGGTTGTTGAATTTGACAAGTGGCAATGAAATGATTGGCTTGAGCTAGGAGGTGTTGGATTTGAGGTGATTTAATTTGTTGAAATTTTTGGAAGAGGGTTTGAAGGCTTTGTATGGTTTGGTGGTCTAGGGGTTGGGATATTTGGTGAAGTTTTTGAAGGAGGTTTTGAAGTTGGGATGCTAGGTCTTCTATTGTTGACATGATGTAAAATGATGTTGACTAGATTAAAGAAATGATGATTAGGATATGATGTGAAATGACAAGATTGGATGACTTGATTGATTAGGATGTGGCTAAGAAGGGTGATTAGGATGAAAGTGATTGGATATGAATGTGTTGGAAGAACGTGTAGAGTGACTTGTCTTTATGTGTTTGGTGCTTATCTTGATTTGGAAATTTTTAAATGAATGATCACACATGTACACACATAATTCACTCACGCAAGACACATAAAACCCTCTTGTGGTATAAAAAACCACTCAAATAATTCCTTTTATTATTAGAGCACCAAATCAATTAGGAGCACCAACTCCATTATTACAAGAGCACCAACTCCTTTTATCAATTCTGAATAGTATCAATGATTCAGAGGGTTTCTCCGTTTCAATAAAACCTCTTACAAAAATTGACTGATATACACAATACCTTAAGAATTCAAAAAAAGATTAGAATCCTTAAAATATCAGGTATAGCAGTATAATGATCTACCTCTCAAAGATTTTCAATATTTCAAATACATATAATCAGATTGTCTTAAAAGTCATCTCTATTTTTCCTCTCACATACGGGTTCGAAGACCTTTGAATATATATATATATATACGCAGAAATAATATCAAATTGATTTCCAACTGTCTTTCTCATAACTGATTTTCAAATCAATGAAAGCCATTAGGGTTTCCAAACAACCCCAGAAACCATACATCAAATTCCATTAAGATTTCAAAAATTATGATTTAAAAAAACCCTATTAAAATAAATTTCAAAATGAGAAAAATTCTTTGAAACAATTAACTGATTTCCCAACTATTTCTCTGTGTTGATGCATAAAACAAAACTAAATCTTGAAACAAGTTCTTTGTTAATCTCTAATCACCATTTCCAGATTTGAAAGAACACCAATAACTGATTTTATTCCAAGTGGATAAGGATCGGTGTTACCCTTTTATGAATGAAAACAAGAACAAAATGTATTACCCTTACAGAGCTTCTAGTTGACTAACCATCCATGCTTCAAGCTTCCATTCCTTCTCTTTTCCATGTCAGCTCCAAGCGGCTAGAGTTTCACCTTCAGCAAAATGATAATTACAAAACTTATTTTTCCCAAATCCTTCACTCCATCGAATACTAAACTCAAGTGTATAATGATGTTAGTTCTGAATGCAATGATATTCCATATCATTTGAAGTCCATGTGTATGTTTAAAACCATCGACAACATAATTACCAACTCAATTTCCAAGTCATGTTATCCACATGTTTATTATTGTCCACGTGTACAATGAACACTACAATGTTATTCTTTGCCTTCGACTATCCAAGATAAAGTATCATATACTTTATGCTAAGCTGACACGAATAAATATAGTGCCAAAGTGATAATCAATCTCGACTATCTATCAAAGCCAATACAAATAAAAGTTCATATGAACTATATAAAATGTGGTAAGCTCAAGTGTAGAACAAAATACACTAAGTGATATATAATACAAATGGTATCTCATTTGAAATATGAAGAACCCGATTACTAGCAATGCCACATCAAAGCCATGTGTGGCTTTATCTTACTAATAATGTCAAGGTATCAAGGCCCAATAACATTGATAACCAAAATGAATGTATAGAACCCAAATTTTATAGAGTATTCCTTGAGCCAAGGTGACCTTAATAAAATGTAAGTGAAGCCTTTATGAAGTTATATGAATAACCCATGAATATAAATGCAACATGATAAACTTTATGTGTATCAAGGATGATACAACCATGTAAATCAAGCATATAAAATCTGAATAAAATGAATTTTCAATATAAGACTTCATGATAACTAAAGCTTACCAAATTACCTTCAATTTGAGAAATGGAATGTTATCACCTGTATGTGTCTCAGCAAAACCAAGTAGAGACTAACAATAAACATGCCAATGTAAGTACCAACCAATATCATTGAACCAATTTGAATGTCAGAAAAAAATGATATCACATGATCATCAACTCCATATATATATATCCTTTGCACATGAATCCAACATGATCGGTTCCGCAAAACAAAATTGAAGGTATCCAAAGCATTGTCCACAAAGTACTAAATTAGTCCAACCAAAGTAACAAAAACTAAATAATGCAAGAGTATCCAAACTGAACTGAGATCATTATAAATACAACTGAATAGACCACTGAAGATATCATAAGGTGTAAACCAACCAACACATGCATAACCACAACCAACACAACAATGTAGACCATATGTGTATCATGTATTACCCAAACCTATCAATATGTACCAAAAGCTGAAATCTGAGACCATGTACATCAACTGTGATCAATATCAATATCACCAAAGCCTGTTTTGACATCAAGGACAAACAATCATAATAGACAACTGAAATCCAACACATGCATGCATACACACATACACATACATATATAATACATACATACATGCATACACACATACACATATGTATATAATACATACATACATGTACACATGTACACACATGTACATATATGTACACATACACACATGTATGTGCATTATGTACATAATGTATACATGTACACACATACACATATATATCTATACATGTACATGTACACATGGTGAACTAGAAATTTGGGGTTTTCAATTTTGAGTTTATAGAAATGTAAATTTAGGAAAAATGTATGTATGTACATACTTGTACATACACATACATACACATCCATTTACATATATATGTGTACACATGTATGTATGTATGTATGTACATTCAAGTACATACACATACATGTACACAAATACATACATGTAAGGTGAAAATATATCATGTGCATCCTTCATTCTTTTAATAAAATGCATGATGAAGATGACACAATAAAGAAGCATTAGCAGGTCTGAGTTTAGAATAAAAGTGAAAGTCATTATGCCAAAGGCTGTGCGTTAGATTTCACAATGCACTTTTTTTTTTTCACAACAATCTAGAAAAATAACAAAAGATAAATAACAGATTATATTTTATATACATAGCAACTAAAGATTTGAAATTAGTAAATTGTAGATGTAAACATAGTAAGATATAGCCTTAAATAATAATTCAAATGCCTGCTTACACAATAGGGTGAAGCATTTTTTATTCAATCTTTCTTTTTTTCTTAATATTTAAAAATACAATGATATATACATTGTATCAAATAAAATAAGGAATGCACTTTTAGTTGTTAGTATCATTCCACTTCTCATGTTCATAATAAGAAGGGAATGCCATATTAGTATCCATTTACAGTACATTGTAGTGTCTAACTTATGTCGTGCATCTTGATGAATCAAATAGAATCCATGATAGAGTTGAATTTTTCTAAGATGCAATAATTCCTACCCAGGGATGGGACTTATTCAAGTACTATCATAAGCATTGCATTTCAATTTGACCCATCTTAAACATATAGAATTATGATATAGGGAAACTAGTGGTGCCTAATATATTTGTTGATGTGGAATTGATTAGAGCCATTTGTAGTAAATATGACACATACAAGAACTTTGTACAATTTTAAAGGTGAGCCTCTAATGAAATTAAGCAAGGAACTAATTTTTAAGATGTTCAACCTCAACCTTACTACAAATATTCAAATAAACTTTGATGAATTGGACAAAGAGTATAGAAGAGATAGGTTTAATTATAGATTTAGGTGATTGCCACACCACAAAAAGAGGGATCTTGAAAATAAGATTGTATCATTTTCTAAAGATGAGATAAAGTCATTTGATGTAGATATTTTTGAAGATTATTTCATAAAAACATACTATGCTTTGTGCCAAGTACTGACAACTAATTTCAAATCCTAGATTCCTATCCACTTGATAATGGTGGTTGCTAACATTCAACATAGAGTTGTGGATAGATATTTTGACTATATTACCTACATTGAAGAGAGAATCCACAAGAAGATAGTTTTCTTCAAACCTAATGAAAAAATCCTATATTTTAAGTGGTATTAAATGTTAGGGCACATTTTTTTTATTGCACATAAAAGGTTTGGAGCAAGGTAGTGCATGTTGGAATCAAGCAACACTAAGAGGGGGGGTGAATAAGTCTTGTGCAATTTTTAACTTTATTAATCTGATCATTAAAATAATGATAACATTCAACCAAAATAAAAATGCATGCACATAAGACAAATAACCACAACACCATAACACAAAGATTTTTTACATGGAAACCTTGTTAGGGGAAAAACCACGGTGGAGGTTAATCCACAATATTGTTCTGAGTATACTCAAAAGAAAATATTACAAGATGAGAATGCACTTGCATTTAGGCACACTTCTTAGAGCTCACTGCTCAAAAAATGAAAGGCTTACTACCTTACAAAAGTTTGGAATACTTACAAAGAGTTTGAACTGATTAAGTAGTATCTACCAATGCCTGATTACAGTTTTGGTTAGGCTCAACAATTGAATTTAGGACCTTCTGACTGATTCTGCTCTTTTTCTCTATTCTACTTCAATTCACACCAAAAATCCTTAATGCACAAGTGAAATTGTGCATAATCTCTCTATTGACCTTCAAAACATTCCCAACATACATCAACTCACATCGAACACACACCAAAATGATATAATCAATCACTTATATATATCTGCCACCAAGAATTCAATCACTACATGTCAGCTTCAACATAATAAAGAAAATATTCACAAATAGTCAGCTCAAATCATCCATAATATTCAATGCGTATCCACAAGAGTCAGCCACAACATAGTGAGGACCCATACCAAAATGTTCAAACATAAAAATACTCAATCAATAACTCCTCAAATATCCACGACACCCCATATTCACCAAGTCGGCCTCCAAATACTAATGAGTAAAAAATTAGTTCACCAGACCTTCTAACTTCCACCCAAATTGATAAGAGGCACCAATATTTACAGATAACACATTATCCATTGAACAATATCCCTGAGATCCATAACATAAAATAATAACAAAAAAAAATCATAAGAATCGAAGAACACGAAGTTACCAGATGCTTTGTTCTAACTAAACAGATAACTACTGATCTTCAATCTATCTGCCGGTATGAGAAAATTGTAATGCATGGATCGACTGGCTAACAAGGGTTGCCATCAGTGACAACACCAAAAAACATGTGCAATGTCTCTTGCCAACATTCTCCCCCTTTGGAATTGATGGTAACACTTAGTGAAAAATGACTAAGTGTCGGATCAGTACCAAAAAAAATACACTACCACCCAAAACTCCAAAAATATCTTCATCCACAACTCAAAACTACAACTCCCCCTTAGATGAATATAAATTTTTCACTATTCTAGTCTCCCACTTTGACATCAATGGAAAAGATGGGGAATCCACATACAAAACTCCTATAAACAAACAAAAACTTCAAACTTCATATGTACAAACTTTGTTTCAAACAACTTACACAAACTTGAAGATATCTGCAAAAATTTTCTTTAACAAGTTCAAGCTTGTGTCCCAACACTTCTTGAGACTTTCCAAAATAGTTATGTGACCACAGAGTAAGTAATATTGCACTTCTGCAGCTTCAAGGCTCACTGGATCACTAACCGCCATAGCATCTTGTGCTTCTTTCAAAGCATTCAACATGGTTTCCATCTTTGGACCAATTATCCCTCTAAGCTCACCAGCTCTTTCCACAAATCTGTCATTATCATGCTTCAGACTCTTTATTTTTTCAAGTAAGGATATAACTTGACCTTCTTGTTCTCCAATAGAAATAGTTAAAGGATCAAAAGCATCATAAATAGTAGCTAACTCTTTCTCATGATCCTTAACCTTCTCATTTTCCTCAATAAGTTTTGACAGAGACAAACACGACTTATAAATCCTTCCACCTTTTGACAATGCACTTTGAACATTTTTCACATAGATAGCTAATAGAAATTTGTCTTTTACTATCAATCATTTCAACCTACAAATCTTCCTAGTATCAAATTCCTTCTGAACTTTGACCAAAGTTGACTTCTCAAGTAACTCAAAATGAGTACTTACCAAATTTATAAGTTTCTTCAGCTCATCAAAGGAAAAACCGGATGGATCCTTAACATAAGTAGGCACGATCCTTTCCAAAATGCCAGATGCTAGATTCAATAACTCACTATCCTCAATGTGAGACTTTGGAATTTCTTCCCTAGCCTTAGCTTGTGTAAATGATGAGACTTTCATTTTTTGAATTGGGGACAAAGTAGACAAATGAATAGGAGCATCTGCCAACTCAAGATCAAATTCTTCATTTTTCTCTTCTAAAAACTTCTTCACTACCTCTATAGTGTCTCTTACTTCCACCAGAATTCCCTTGACTTCAACCTTTTTTTCGTCAACTAGTGTTTCCATAGCCACATATTTTTGCTTGTCATTTGGAGCTTCAATTTCTTCAACTGATATCTCCTTTTCTTCAACCGAAAAAAATTTGGGAGCTTCAATCTCCATAGGTTCTTCTGTAGTATGTACATCGAGAGGAATATGAGTGTCCTCAATTGTAACCTCTTCATTTATCGGACTAGATGAGATATCTTCCACATGCTCTTCTACATCAATTATTTTCTTTAATACAATTTTCTTCATAATGTTTTTTGTTTCTTTTTCTACTTCTTTAGTTTTACCCAACATAAGCTTGTTTATTCTTGTTTTTCTTTTGAACTCTCTTTTTGTTTCTTTTAGAATTTTTTTCATTTCTTCAACAGACATTACCGGACTTAAATTTGCAAGAACCCGTTATCTCAGCTAACCTTCTTCATTTCTAGCATTAACTCTCCTCATCTCCAAAATTTCATACAATTCCTTAGGCAATTGTGCCATTATCTCAACAAGAGTCATATTGAAATTGTTCAAATATTTTATTGTAGCCTCCTCAAGGACTCTTTGACCAACAATATCAAAGGTACCATACACTTCACATAGGGGGTTAATATTTCCATCCTTAATTATACCTCTTTCAATTTCCTCTACTGACATACCTAGTTTTTTAGGCTTCATCTTCTTCTTTGCTTTCTCCACTTCATCAGAGGGTTTGACTCTTGTTGATGCATGGGTGATCATATGCTTTATTTCTCTAACTTCTTCATTTGAAACAACTTTATACACTCATGTGCTCTTATCCTTCTCCCTTTTACCAGATACCTTATCCTAAGCTTTTGTAGGGGCTGACTTCTTTGCATGACCGGATAGGGGTGTTGAACTCCTTGTTGATCTAGTTCAAGCAGAGGATGTTGTCAAACTAGAAAATTTAGTTTTAGAAAACTCTTTTCCTTTTTCACTTTTAGTTTGTTCTCTTTTCCTTCTTGCTTCTCTTACAACTTCTTTAGATATTCCCATACTTTCTACAAATACTTGCACTTCTTTCCTCACTTTCTGAACTATCATTGGTTTCTTCATTTTCTCATGGACTTTCATATTTTTCTCTACATATGTTCCAAGCCTTTCTTCAGATGAATCTATAGGCTTACTCAACAAATGTTGTGTGTATAGCACCAAGATTCTCTCCTCAACTTCATAATCCATAGGCATATTCCAAATTCTTCTAGGTTCTTCCACTTCCATCAAGCACTGATCAATATCCACCATAAAAAAAATTGTATCCTTATACTTCTCCACAACAGAAGTGGGAATTCTTTCCCTTGCTTGAATTTCATTTTGAAAGTTTTTGAGATATCCCTAGATTGCAGTTTTCCTGGCTTCAAATCACCAAGGCTGAATAACATGTCTCTAATCTAAACATCAACAGGCTTATCACTTTGCCAATTCACCTTTCCTACTACCATAACTTCACCCATGAAATAAAAGAACAAACATAGCAAAAAATTATAGTATTTAAAGGAATTTTTCTTCTCTTTCTTAATCTTACCAAGATTTTTCATAAGCTCACATCGAAGCAATTCACACAAATCATACTTTGCATTATGCTTTACCATTTGATAGGCTGCATACATGGTTGTACTAGATACAAAATTTTCTCAGTTGGAGTGATATATCTTATAACCAATGACCATCGAGGAAAATTTCACACCCACATCAATGATTTTATCAATTGTCATTTCTCTTCTATCAAATACAAAACCAGTTGCATCAGTGACTATTTGATTTTTCACAAACTTCAAAATCGACAATCCACTAGAGGAATTTAAACCTGTAACAAAACTTATAGCCTCTTTTGTAATCTTGAAGGGTTGATTTAACCACATGAATTTACCATGAACTCGACTTAAGATGTATTAGACCCATTTGTTTTCATCAAACACAGGAAATTTCACAATCTACATGAATTTATTTTCCTCTAGGGTTTTGATTTCAGGCTTAACACAAAAATCCTCTCCAACAATGTGTTTGGAATATAGATTTAGCAACTGTGAGCTTCCTAACTCCTCAATATTGACATGAATGTATGCCCTAATATCTTCAATGTGCAAAAAATTGTATGGAATAGACAAAAATGCACCTAAGGGCTCGGTCTCAACATAATTGAAAGGATTCCATTTAAACTTCTGGCGGGGTCTATCCTTGACTTCAACTACCAATGGAGTAGCCATTTTCATAAATTCATAGTTTTACAAGTTTTCCCGAAAAATACCTTTTAGCCGAATTAGGGTTTGAACTTCGAATCACCTTCATGCTTGAATTCTTCACCATTTTTTTCCAAAGTTTTCTTTAGAGATCTTCAAACTTCTTCTCAAAATGCAAAGTGACAAATGAAGGATAGAAATAACCTTTTATCATTCACACACCTAACCTTTTTGATGCAATAAATTATTTTTCCCTAACACATCTGGATACCTTGTTTCCATATACTGTAAAAGATAATTGTTATGCGGACCTTCAATTTTGCATAAATTTTTTCAATAGCATTTGTAGATCATCAATATAATCATTGAACTCTTCGACATCCTGATGTTGATTTCCTGCAAGGGGTTTGAAATATTTTCTTTATAGTTCCCCTAGGCTAGAGGCCTTAACCTAATTCCTGGAGGAATTACCAGAAGTTTATTATGGTGTTTGCTCATTTCCTACAACAAAGGGACTCTTCTTTACCCATGTCTTCTTCATCTACTTCCTTATTTGATTTGTAGTGACTTTCCCTTTTCCCTTTTCATCCTTCTGCATGTTTCTTCTCTGATTTACCAGACCTCTTCTGCATAATCTAGCAATATGACCCATTTTATTGCAATTGTAGCACACCATATTTATTTGTCCAAGCCAGTTGTTCCACTGTCTTTCTCTTGATCTGCACTGGTTAGCAATATGGCCAAATCTATTGCATGTATAACATCTAACATTCCTATAAAAGTTGTTCATCACATTTCTGCATTCATTTGACTTATGACCATACTTTTTACAATAAAGCATTGACTAGAGAATGATGGACCATTTGAATTTATTCTACTTCTGCATCGAGCTACCATATGACCAAATTTATTGTAAACATAACAAATACCATTAAACCTTTGAGCACTAGGTTGTCTTACCGGATACCTTCTAGTGTTGTTCATCTGATTTCCTTGTCTGAACCTCCTTTGTCCAGATTTTCTTTGTCCTTGTCCATATCTGGAACTTTCTTCTTCTTTATATCCAAGAACTCACTTGTCACCATCAGTCCTCTGAATTTTAGTTAATTCATCAAGCTTGGCTGAGCTAATCTTGAACTTCTCCTCTAATTCCTTTTTGTAGCAAGTTCATCTCTAAGATCAACAATGTGCTTTTCAAGCTCTTCCTCATTGTGTTTGGATTGTTCTAACTCAAGTTCCAACTGAAGGAATCCATCAGTAATTCAACTGCATTCTACAAATTTCTCTTTTAGAGATTGGGAAAGCTTTTCTTCATTTTTCTTCATGTCTTCAATTTCCTTAGTCATCCTCATCATAATAGATTCCATCTCATGCTTTTGAACTGCATTATCCCTGGCAAGCTTTTCACATTCTTGTATCTTTTCCTCTAGGTTTTGACTCAGTTGTTCATCTACAATGCATTTATTGTCTTCATGCTTGATTTGATCACAAATTTCCCTTCTCTTCTCTATGGACTTATTGATTTTTTCTTTCAATGACTCAATGAATCTCTCAGCATTCATGAAATTTTCTTGTAATTCCTGGACTTCAGATTTTTCCTGATCAATATCATCTAGAGACACCATAAGTTGTTGCTGAAGACTACTTGAATCCATTGAAACACTTTTCAAAATCTTCCCCAAGCTTTTAAGCTTCTTCTAAGGAACTAAGCTCTAATACCAATTGTTGGAATCAAGCAACACTAAGAAGGGGGGGTGAATCAGTGTTGTGCAATTTTTAACTTTATTAATTTGGTCATTAAAGTGCTGATAACATTCAACCAAAATAAAAATGGATGCACATAAGGAAAATAACCACAACACCATAACACAAAGATTTTTTACATGGAAACCCTGCTAGGGGAAAAACCACAGTGGAGGTTAATCCACAATATTGTTTTGAGTATACTCAAAAGAAAATATTAGAAGACGAGAATGCACTTGCATTTAGGCACACTGCCTAGAGCTCACTACCTTACAAAAGTTTGGAATACTTCCAAAGAGTTTGAACTGATTAATTAGAATCTACCAATGCCTGATTATAGTTCCAGTTGGGCTCAACAATTGAATTTAGGACATTCTGACTAATTATGCTCTTCTACTTTGTTTTGCTTCAATTTGTACCAAAAATCCTTAATGCACAAGTGAAATTGTGCATAATCACTCTATTGACCTTTAGACATTCTCAACATACTCAACTCACATCGAACGCACACCAAAATGATATAATTGATCACCTACATATATCTGCCACCAAGAATTCAATCGCTACATGTCGGCTTCAACAAAATAAAGAAAATATTCACAAACAGTCGGCTCAAATCATCCATAATATTCAATGTGTATCGACAAGAGTCGGCCACAAAATATTGAGGACCCAAACCAAAATGTTCAAACAAAAAAATACTTACACAGTAACTCCTCAAATATCTGCCACACACCATATTCACCAAGTCGGCCTCCAAATACTAATGAACAGAAAATTAGTTCACTGAACCTTTTAACTTCCACCCAAATTGATACAAGGCACCAAGATTTATAGATAACACATATTATCCATTGAACAATACTCCCTGAGATCCACAACATAAAATAATGACATAAAATTTGCATAAGAATCAGAGAACACGAAGTTACCAGATGCTTTGTTTTAACTAAACAGATAACTACTGATCTTCAATCTGTCTACCAGTAAGAGAAAATTTCAATGTGTGGATCGACTGTTTGACAAGGGTTGCCATTAATGACAACACCAAAAAACATGTGCAGTGTCTCTTGCCAAAAATGTAATTGTAGTTGCAAACTCCTAAGGGAAATCCAATTCTAATTCAAGGGAAATCCCACATTTGAGATATACACTAAAGAACTTATTATATTATGTTTGAAGAGAATTTTTTCCGTATAATACTAATATTTTTGGGTTTTCAAGGTAGCATATTATTTGATAAAGTGATAAAATTCTTGAGGCAAAAGGATAGGTTTCCAAAGAAGGGTTTTGATCATCCCTCAAAATAAACGAGCTTCTGAGGACCATAACAACCCCAAATAAAAGATGTGTAATCCAAAATGAACAGTCAATATGACAATGATATAGAGAAATCCCAACACATGCCTCAAACATTGGAACTCTCACCATAATACAACAAAAAAATAATTCATGGGGGATGATATAGACAACCATTTTATGAAAGACCAAGCACCAATACCACTAAAGTCATCCATACGATGTAGGGGTGTAGGAAAGTTGAGAACAAAAAATTTAGGGGTTCAGCCCCTACAAAACCCATGACTGATTGAAAGATAAGATATGTGATGGGTTCAATCCTCATCACTAATTGATAGTTGAGAACCCAAAAGACAAATGACTCAGGTTCGAGTCTCATTGGATCCATTTGAACACCAATAAACTTCCCAAACCCATCCAAATGCACTTCCAGAAAGTATCAATCAAAGCTTTGATGACCCTTGGGCTTCCAGGAATATACAACAGAGGTGACACCTCAAGAAAATGACTTAATTAATTTTCCATTGTGCATCAAGGGTGAAATGTAATTGTTAAAAACCTTGGATATCTATAAGAGATTGTAATGAGATCCTAGTTAGGTATTTACATAAACTTGCAAGTCTCAACAAAAGGGATAAGGAAACAAGGGTGTCTGAATTACCATCAACTTCACAACCCGTAGTTGTCAACACAGGGAATGATACTACATTGTCTACATATGTTGCACCTATTGCACCTGGTGGCCATTCTGCTTCACTAGTATATTCCTATGGGGGTAAGGCCACTTATTAATAATTTCAAGTAAATATTTCTAAATTGATCGCACAACATTTGATATAATTTGGAATTTGCAGTGAATAATCCACACATAGTAGGGAAAAATGGATATCAATAGTTTTAGTTTTAAAATTAAAGTGCTTTAAGCAAAAATTATGTAGGAGTTTTAGTTTTCATTTCTCTTCTTCATTTTGTTGGGTATGTGTACAGATTAGCTTAGAAAAAATGAAGACAATCATTGCTTCAAAAATAATGGACATCCCAAAGGGAGTAAAAGTTGAAATAACGACCAAGGAGTATTTTTAGAAGTTTTTGTATAATTTGTAACTTTAAATTATTTATGTTCCACAAAACTACTAAACCCCAAATTTCTAGTTCATCGGGGAAAATTACATGGTTTAAAAAACAAAAATTGACATTTAATGTTCTGAATTACAAATGACAAATTGTATGCATTTCCTTCATGTAAATCACAAACACCACAGATTTACAACACATTCAGCCAATAAAATGTAACCAGTTGAATTTCTTTGAAACAATCAACCAAACCCTAACTCTAACAGAGCTCCCAAACAAGGGTATGTGCAGGATCATCATGGAAAAAATAGGCCCTTAAGTGGCAAAAAATTCAAAAAAATTAGAGTTAGACAACTTGAAGTAAAAATTTGAATAAGTTATGTATATTATTTCAAAAATATGTAAGAATAGAATTTGTAGCAAATTGAATGTAGTTTCTAAACTACTAGGTTTGTTTAAAAAATAAAAATCTATTTGGTGAAAATTTGAAATTTCAATGAGTACTTAAATTTCAGGGAAAAATAAGTAGGGTCTGCTAACCCCTAACCACAATAAAATGATAATATTTTTTATGAGATTTTAGATATAAGTAGAGGACTCATGTCCTGATGTGATGCATATTTTTTGTATTTTTTTCCAAGTAAATAATTAATTATGAATTTTTTATTATAACTTTTAAAAAATATAAAACTCGTATGTATGACCACCTTAACTTGGTCAAAACTTTATGAAATTCAACTTTTTATTTTTTTAATCCTATAGTATGTGAAGCATAGAATTGGATGCATGTTTTGGATTCAAAAAATGTGATATTGTTTGAAATCTATAGATGTTTTTCAATAGCCTATCAATCAGAATTTAGTCATAATTCAAATAGAAAATGAATAATAATTACTTATTAAATTCAAAGTAAAGCATAATTTATATTGGTGGAAAGTTGAGAATCTCCTTTAAAAACCCTTTTCATTTCATCAATTTTGGGTTAAAAAAAAGTCATCAGCCACATACCCATCATATTGCCACTTTTTGGCCCATCATGATCCTACACATACCCACAAAAAACATCCAATAGAACTACCAAAATAAACATAGAATGAAGTAAATCAATAAAGAACCTGGGTATTTATCGCAGTTGGTGATCTTAACCTCAGCTGACGATCTCTCACCTCAAAACCTTTCACCTGAGCATGCAAAATGGTCGGGCTCTGGTATTTTTTTTCACTTATTTCGGTTGGTATCTTTTTAGCCGAAAAGGTACCACCACGTCAGTTCCATGTCACTACCTCATGGCTTCAGCCAAAAACCTCTTGGTTGAAAATGTGCCAGCTGAAATTAATTCACTCAAAATTACTTTTTTGGCCAAAAGTGTGACATAGGATTGTGCTTTTACCCCATGAGGACATTATTTTTTGGATTTTTGATGTTTGACCTTTTTAGTTTTTTTTATGTTTTCTAGATGTTTTGGATTTTTCCTTTACAATTTTTTGAATGTTTTTGGATTTTCGCTATAAAGGATTTTGCAAATATTTTTGGATTTTCTGGATAAGATTTTATGAATGTTTTTGGTGTTTTCTAGATAAGATTTCCCATGACCTCAAGATATACAAGAATTTGATTGTGACGCATAACAAAATGTCCCTAGTGTGATATGTTAGCCTACTTCGATAAAGGTAGGACAGACTGACCTTGAGAATATGCCAAGTAGTGCCAAAGAGTTTATGATACCTTACAGTGACAAGCCATGATAAGGACGCAGATAGGGGATGAATGGCAATGCAAAGAATGATAAGCCAAAAGAACCAAAGAATAGATGAAGATGCTTTATTTATGCAAGGCTCCTATTTGCTAGGTTTTCACCAAGGTACTTTCCCAAAGTGCCACCGAAGTGGTTTTGACTAGAGGAAGATTTTTTTTTCTTTACTTTTTTCAATCCTTTTTCTTATTTTTTTGGATTTTGATCATTTTTTTTTTTTTAATTTTTTTTTTCTAATTTACACCCTTCATGTTTAAGCATAAATTTTTTTGAGATGCAAGCTGTTGATTGGCTCCTGCAAGGGTTCACCTTCAGGGGTTGAAAATTGGTATGCTCTTAATCCATAGCTTGTTGTGATGACAAAGGGACCCAACCAGTTAGGCTCAAACTTTCCTTTGTTGTCTTGATCTGGAAGGTTCTTTTGATTTTTCTTTAAGACAAGATTTCCTACCTAGAATGACTAACATTTGATTTTCTTGTTATAGCTCAATTTTAGTTAGTTTTGACATACTTGCAAGTGATTAAGGTTGTCAAGACGACATTCATCCAAGAATTCTAGCTCATTCAGTTGAGACAATTTTTATTCTTCCTTAGTTATTAGATTCTTTAGTGATACTCACAATGAAGGGAGATCAACCTCAATAGGAAAGATGGCTTTTGATCCATAGATCGGGGAGAAAGGGGTTGCTTCTATAGGTGTGCAGATACTGGTTCGATAAGCCTAAAGAGTGGGATTTAGCTACAGATGCCAGTCACAACCAGCTTCGTTAATTGTTTTCTTTAGGATTTTCAGGATAGTTTTGTTCATTGCTTCTACTTAGCCATTACCTTGGGGATAGTACGAGGTAGAGAATCGGTGTTGGATATTGAATATTTGGCACAACTCTTTCACATACTAATTTTTGAATGGGGTTCCATTGTCTAAGATGAGGGTTTTTGGTACAAAATAATAGAAATCTAGGTAATTTAGGATAAACTTGGGTATTTTCTTTCCCGTTATGAAGGTCATAGGGATGGCCTCAACCCACTTAGTAAAGTACTCAGTGGATGTTATAATAAACTTATGGTCATTGGATGAGGTTGGAGTGATTTTTCCTATGAGGTCAAGTCCCCACTATGAAAAAGGTCATGGTGTAATAATTGTTTGTAATTCTTGAGTTGGAGCATGAATCAGATCCCCATGTTGTTGACACCCATGGTGCAGGAGCACCAATCCATTTCAAGTAAAATTGTTCCAGTTTTGTTTCATGAGAGGTTGGGTCTAGGGTTTTTTGAGTGTTTGAGTTCAAATAAGGTTTGTTGGGACCATTTTTATGTAATTGGTAATTTTTGGTGTCTTTTGGGTATATATTGTAAAAGTTGCACAACCTTATAAAAAGTTGTCAACACAAAGTTGTAAATATGCAAAATATGTAAAGTTATAGAAGCCCAACGGTCACATATTTTCAAAAGTAAGTTTTTGTATGGTTGGGGTAGTTGTTTTGGAGGGAAAAAAGTTTAAATAAGAGAGATATATCATTGTAAAGAAATTTTTAAATATTTTGAAGGAGAATTCAATCAAATAACCCAGTTTCACTACAATTTATGTGTATTCTCATTGTTTTCAACCTGTGTATGTCCCATACAGTGAAATTTTGATATAAATTTGTTTATAATTCATTGTAATATGGAACTAGATTTCATTTGGATCTAATTTGAAGGAGTTTCATTAATTTTAAAGCAATTTTGAAGCAAATTGCAGAAGGCGGGTTTGTATACTCTGTTTTAAGGCTTTTGAGTGAAAAATGACCTTTTAAGCCATTCTACCCACTATTTTCTTCTATAACTCAGTGGAATGGATCATTAGGGAATGGTTCAAGTGTGTGTATGGTTTCTTAGTGCAGGGAAGGTGATTGAAGGCATTTGAGTTGCTACCTTGAATGTTTTTTGTGTCAATTTTGCTTGAAAATGGAGGTTTTGAACTAGGGTTTGGTGGCATAAAGATGACAGAGGTTGGTGAGTGGTCTTTTAGGCATGTGCAGACTTATTTAAGGGTGTTTGAAGTGTTGGAAAGGTTATTCAAGGTCTGGAGTAGAGGTTTTCCATAAATCCCCATGTAATTTGCTAGAAATGAGGGTTTCAAGGTAGAGTGCCTTGGGAAATGTGTCTGCAAAAAAATTGTGAAATTTGGAGTTTTGATGTTTGGTTAGTGTTGCCCCATTGATTTTTTGGGTTGGAAGAAATTTTACAGAGGTATCCCTTTGTAAAAGTAGCCTATTTGGCCTTGTGGGACAACATTGTTATAAGGTTTTGAAGCAGTTGGTCCAAAATGACCCATGGAGTTTTTGAGGTATGTTATAGGATGCTTTAATGGGTGTCTGAAAGTATAAGGAGTTTGTGATTTGTAGGGTTTAGTGTGAGATAGGTTCAGTAATTTAGGTCTATAGACCTACTAGAGAAGAAGAGAGTTTGTGTGAACAAGTTCCCTTGTTAGGGTTTGGAGTTTCAAAACTTGTTGAATTCAGTTGGTTTTGTGTTGACTGATTTGGAAACCTCCCTTATTGACATCAATTGGTATTAGAGAAAAGGAAGTAGGTCTCTTGAGGGGGAAGGTTGAAGTTTGGGAAAGGAAAAAGGTGGAATTGGAGGAGTCAAGATGACTCCTAAAGGAAGCATAGTTTCTAGAAAGATTGATAACTAGGCTAGAGAATTAGAAGCCTTGAAGAAGGAGATTGTTGCATTGAAGTCTAAAGATGGAGTCACCATGGATGAAAGTGATTCTGAAGAGGAAGAGTTGGATCTAGAGGATGTGAAGATGGTAAAGCTTTTGAAGGCTATGAAAGGTGATGGACATAACAAAATGGATTTTCCTATGTATGGAGGTAAATTAGATGGTGAAGAGCTCTTAGACTAGATAAGATCCATGGAGAATTAATTTGAAAGCGAGGAAGTAGATGAAGATCACAAGATGAAGAAGGCCAAGACCAAGTTGAAAGGGCATGCTTTGTTGTGGTGGAACTTTGTGCAAGATGAAAGGAAAGAAAAGTGGAAGACCAAGATTATTTCTTGGGAGAGAATGAAGAAAAAACTTAAAGGTAAGTTCCTTCCTAGTGATAACAATGTTCAATTGCTTAAAAAGCTTCAAAATCTTAAGAAAAAGGACCTAGATGTGCAAGCATACACCAAGGAGTTCTATAGATTAACCATAAGGACAAAGAATGAGGAAGATGAAGAGGAAAATGTAGCAAGGTATCTTAATGGTCTGAGGTATAATATTCTAAATGAAATAAGTTTAATGGCATCAAAAACAGTTGAAGAATTCTTTCAATTGGCTACTAAGGAAGAAGAAAAACTCAAGAGGAAGCAAGAGAAATCAATTAGAGGTAGGGGCAGTACTTCTAGAGGTAGAGGAACCTTTTACACATCAAAACAATCCAATGAAGAACAAGAAGGTGAAAGCAAGGGTAAAGAACAAGTGGTCAAATCTAGAGGTGGATTTAGAGGTGAAACAAGCTTTAGGGGTATATATACAGACCAAGGACGAGGTTCTAATGTGTTTTTAGTAAGGTGTTATAATTTTCAATAGTTTGGTCATCAATCCTACAAGCTCCCTAAAAAATTTGGTGCTATTTCAAGTGGGGATGAGAGAAGAGGCATGGAAGAGAGTCCAAATTGTACAAGAAGATGAAGGTGAAAGTGTTAATTCTCCAAGTCATGTTTTTGCACCTGAAGTTGTTGAATCTTTGATCCTGAGAAGACAACTCTTGAAGGCCTCCAAAGAGAAGGAACCAATGCAAAGGAGAGCTCTATTCAGAACCACATGTAAGAGCAAAGGTAAAGTATGCAAGGTAGTGATAGATTTAGCATCCACTAATAATAGTGTCAATTCAAATGGTTGAAAAAATAAAGTTAGTAAATATTCCTCATGAAACACCATATAGGGTGTCTTGGTTGAGTGATAATCAGTCTCTTTTGGTTAATGAACAATCATTTGTAAATTTTCATATTGGTGGGTATAGAGATAAAGTGTTTTGTGATATTGTGCCTATGGATTGTTGTCATTTGTTGCTTGGAAGGCCATGGAAATTTGATAAATGTGCACTCTATGATGGAAGGAACAACACATATCAGATTGAGCATGATGGGAGCACATTTACTTTACTTCCATTGCAAGAAGAAGTTAAGGAGCAGATTAAGACAACCAAGGTGATCATGATGGGAAAGAAAGAGCTTGTGAAGGTTGGGAAAGACAAGAGTGAATAGTTTGCAATCACTCCAAAGGATGGAGATGTGGAGACAACAAATTTGAAGGATTATACAGTGATGGAAGGAAACAAGAAGGTGAGAGAAGGGTGTCCAAGTTTGAGACAGAGAAGGTCAAAGATGAATTCCTTGAAAAGAATAAAAATGAGTTTAGAAAAGTTGATGAAATTATGGTTGGGATAGTGGTATGTCCTATAGTTGTTGCAGAAGTTGTGGGGCAGTCAAGTCTTGTTAAGAAAGAAGCTCTTAAGATTGACAAAACAATGGTATATAGGTCTGAAAATGAAAGGATTTTGAGGATAGTGAATCTGGTGCATAATACCAGAGTAAAGGATGGAGTGAGTCAAGTAGAAAGGCAAGGAAAAAGGCATGGAGATAGGTATTCCATAGGGACAACGCAGAGGATAGTTGGTACAGTTCTAATGACAAACATTCAAGTAAATTTGGCAACATTTCCTAAAGGTAGAAAAATCAAACAACAACCATCAAGAGGAGGACAATATAATCAAGAAGGAAATCAGTTTAAAGGCAAACATGATGCAAGTTGGAAAGAGTTACAAGGTGGACATGAAAATTGGTGGTCATAGTATGATCAAGGGAAGCATGGGTTGATGGCATATAGTCCTCAAAGGGGACTTTGGAATTTCTTTTGGCTAGGTGTATGGTGCAGGATCCATTTCAAGTAAAATTGTTCCAGTTTTGTTTCATGAGATGTTGGGTCTAGGGTGTTTTGAGTGTTTGAGTTAAAATAAGGTCTTTTGGGACCATTTTTATTTAATTGGTAAGTTTTGGTGTCTTTTGGTTCTATATTGTAAAATTTGCACAACCTTGTAAAAAGTTGTCAACACAAAGTTGCAAATATGCAAAATATGTGAAGTCATAGAAGCCCAATGGTCACAAATTTTCAAAATTCGGTTTTTGTATAGTTGGGGTAGTTGTTTTGGAGGGAAAAAAATTTAAATAAGAAAGATATCTCATTGTAAAGAAGTTTTGAAAGATTTTGAAGGAGAATTCAATCAAATAACTCAGTTTCACTGCAATTTCTATGTATTCTCATTGTTTTCAGCCTATGTACAGCCTGTACAGTGGAATATTGATACAAATTTGTTTAGAATTAATTGGAGTATGGAACTACCTTTCATTTGGATCTAATTTGAAGGAGCTTCATTAAGTTTAAAGCAATTTTGAAGCAAATTGTAGAAGCCGGGTCTGTATACCCTATTTTAAGGGTTTTGAGTGAAAAATGACCTTTTAATCCATTCCACCCAATGTTTTCTTCTATAACTCGGTGGAATGGATCATTAGGGAATGTTTCAAGTGTGTGTATAGTTTCTTGGTGCAGAGAAGTTGATTTAAGGAATTTGAGTTGCTGCCATGATTTTTTTTTGTGAATTTTGCTTGAAAAGGGAGGTTTTGAACTAGGGTTTGGTGGCATAAAGATGACAAAGGTTGGTAAGTGGTATTCTAGGCATGTACAGACTTAATTAAGGGTTTTTGAAGTGGTGGAAATGTGATTCAAGGTCTAGAGTATATTTTTTCAATAAACCCCCATGTAATTTGCTAGAAATGAAGGTTTCAGGGTAGAGTGGCTTGGGAAATGTGTCTTTGCAAAAAAAAAATGAAATTTGGAGTTTTGATGTCTAGTTAGTGCTTCCCCATTGAGTTTTTGGGTTGGAAGTAAGTTTAGAGGGGTGTCCCTTTGTAAAAATAGCCTAATTGGCCTTGTGGGACAGCGTTGTTATAAGGTTTTGAAGCAGTTGGTCCAAAATGACCCATGGAGTTTTTGAGGTATGTTATAGGATGCTTTAATGGGTGTTTGAAAGTATAAGGAGTTTGTGGGTTGTGATGGTTTAGTGTGAGATAGGTTCAGTAATTTAGGTCTCTAGACCTATTAGAGAAGAAGAGAGTTTATGTGAAGAAATGCCCTTGTTAGGGTTTGGAGTTTCAAAACTTGTTGAATTCAGTTGGTTTTGTGTTGACTGATTTGGAAATCTCCCAGATTGACATCAACTTCATACATTTTTTCCACATACTAATGAGCTTATTTTTCCATGGTTGGCCAATAGTACTCCATCCTCAATAGTTTCTTAGCTAATTCCATACCACTAGAATGGGACCCACATATGCCATTGTGCATTTATGTTAAGGAAATTAAGGCTTCCTCTTGGTTAAGAAATCATAGTAATGTCCCTTTGATGCTTCGACGGTAAAGGGTATTACCTAGGATCATGAATCAAGATGCCTTTTTTACAAAGGTCTTTTTAAGGTTCTGGGTGATGTCTGATGGAAGGGTTCCTCTGTTAAGGTAAGTAAAGATATCATGGCACCAAGGGGATCCAGGACCAACAATGGCACACGTGAATTCAGATTTAGGGATTTCAAAAGTTGGTACAAGAAGTTTTTCTACCAAGAATTCACATTGGAGGATATTGTTCGGCATGTCTAGTAATGATCCAATTGTTGCCATGGCATTTGCTACTCTATGCAAGGAATTTTCTCAAAAGTTATGTCTATAAAATGATCTTTGAGATTTTCCACCATTTTCTTATAAGGAGTGAGCTTGTCATCTTTGGTTTGATAGTCATCATTGACTTGGTTGATAACTAGCTATGAGTCTCCGTAGACTTTCATCTCTTGTATTTTCCACTGAACTGCTATCCTGAGACCTGTGATCAAGGCTTCGTACTTAGAAATGTTATTGGTACATGGGAATGATAGCCTATAAGACTTTGGGATGAAATCAATTGGGGGTGATGAAAAGAATGCCGGCTCCTGATCCATGTTGTGTGAATGATCCATAAAAGTGCATCTTCCACTGAGCTATGAGATTAATAAGGAACACTAATTCATGAGGGAAATCAGATATCAAAGGGTTCTCATCATAGATGGGTGCTTCTACTAGCTGCTCTGCTATCACTTGTCCTTTGAGTGCTTTGCACTCCTCATACTCTATGTCAAACTCTGTCAAGATCATTACCCATTTAGACATTTGTCCTATGAGGGTTGCTTTGTGTCAGATGTTGTGGTTGTGTTGTTGATATGTGGTTGTCACTAATGTTAACACTATTGGAATTAATGTCTTAGAAGTTGTATATGTCAAGGATATTGAGAAAATTGTAATGAAATAAGTTGCTGACCCAATGGTGAAGTAAAGTTTAGTCTATAGGTTTTCCTAGTACGTTGATGATCAGATGTTGTGGATTAAAGGGTTTCTTGTTGAGTATATTTAGTTTATCCATGTTAAGTTTCAGAGATCTACGTGAAGATTTGATCGAGTTATGAGCAGTTGTATTCTGACAATCATTCTATTGTTTTAGTTGGTGTTCCTGAATGAAGATGATGTGATTCTAGTAAGTTTGGTTGTTGCAGATGCTTCTCTAGTGATTCATGATTTTTTTGGATGTTTCTAGATCATGCTATATCTGTGTTGCACTTTCGCATTGATATTTGTGCTCGCAATTGGAGATTTTCTCTTGCATGTTCATGTATTTTTTCATGTTCTTGGCCGACAAGGTGTTGTAGCGTGTTGTAGATCTTCAAGGAATAATTTTTGAAGGTGGTTTGTGTTTGATAATTTTATTTTGTGTCTTCACTATGTTGTGGCCGACCTTGGTTGATTTGCATTGATATTTCTTTAATGTTTTGGGCCGACAGTTTGTATTCATTTTATTATTTCATTGAGGCCAACATGTAGTGATGTACTTTCTTGTTGCAGATATATATGAGTGACTTTTTTATCATTTGAAGGATGAGTATGCAAAGTGTGTGAGTCCTATGTGTGAATAATGTTAAGATATTTTGAAGGAAGAAGCAGAGTGTGAAGAAGTATTAATGTGCTTAACCAGAACTATAATCAGGCATTAGCAGATGCTATTTTCTTAGTTCAAATCCTATGGATGTAATCCAAATCTTTGTAAGACAGTGTGTCTTCCTCTAGGCAGTAAGCCTTTTTGTAATTGAGCAGTGAGCTCTAGGAAGTGTGCCTAAATGCATGCATTACCCATTTCATTTCTTTATACTTTTAATAGGGTATAATCTTTTTGACTGACCTCCACTGTGGTTTTTCCCTTAACAGGGTTTCCACAAAAAAAAAATTTGGTGTTATGTGTGTTTTTGATGTGTTGTTCATTTATGCTTTCATAGTTATTGATCAAATATGAGAATAAGGTTAATAAGTTGAATAAGTTTGAAATTTTTTGACAACTGATTCACCCCCCTCTCAATTGTCTGCCCTTGTGTTGCCAACAATTGGTATCATAGCAGGTTCTTTGGAAGAATTTTAACAACTTGACGTGATCCGGGATGGTGACATATAAGAAGGATAGTCCAAGATTTGATGGAACAAATTATTCTCTGTGGAAAGCTCAAATGGAGTGTTATCTAAGATTCATTGGTGAACCCTACTAGAAAATTACAAAGAATAGGTATATTAATCCACATAATGGTCCTTCTACTCAAGATGAGATTAAGGAAGCTGAGTACAATATCAGGGCTAAGGAAGCATTTTTGAGTGCTTTGACTAATTCTAAGATGAAAAATGTTATGGATCTGATAACTGCTTATGAGATCTGGAAAAAGTTGGAAACTTTGTATAAAGGTGATGCTAATGTGAAGATTGCTAAGTTGCAAAGCCTGAAAGGGAAATATGAAATGTGGAGAATGGGTGATGATGATAACATTACTTCTTTCATGAAAAAAGAGTGAATGAACTTGTGTGTGGTATCAGATGTGTTGGTGGATGATTGGAAGAATCAAAGATTGTTGCTAAAGTGCTTAGATCCTTGCTTGTTGCATACAAATTTAAAGCTACTACTATTGAGGAGCTCCAAACTGTAACAAATGTAACCAGAGACATGTTGATTGGTAAGCTTACTTCTTTTGAGTTGACTAAATTTGGTGATGCTCTTCCTAAGATATAATCTGCATTCAAAGCTACTACTTCCAGAAGAGACAAATAGAGATATGATCTAGGAGAAAGTTCTTCTAGAAAGGTATTCAAGTATGAGGAGGAAATGAGAGAGATTGAAGAAAAGGAGAGAAAGCTTGAGGAGCTTGAAGTGCTTATTGTAAAAAGGGAAGCTAGAGGAGAAGGTAAGTATAAAGGAAATTTTCCTATTAAATGTTTTTCTTGCAATAAGATAGGTCATTTTGCATCAAGGTGTCTGAAAAGAGTCCCTAAGCCAAGACATAACAAGACTAGATTCCAAAGAAAGTGCTATTATGTTGCTGATGAAGGTGTGATAGATGATGAATCTGATGAAGGGAATTCAAGTGAAGATGAATGGGTAATTATTTCTATCAAGGAAAATGATCTAGCCCCTATTGAATTTGTTAGTTGCTCAAATGTGGAGAAAGCTCTAGCAGCTAGAGTTAAAGAGAAAGATGAATGGGTAATTGGTAGTGGATGCTTTCATCACACGATAGGTGATAAAAGAAAATTTGTGAGTCTGGCGAAGTATGATGGTGGTTTTGTAATATTTGGTGATGAAAAAGCTGGTGTAATCCATGGTAGAGGATGTATTTCTCTTGATGGTAAGAATAATATTGATGATGTTCTATATGTGGAAGGTTTGAAGCATAATCGCTTAAGTGTTGGACAAATGGTTGATAAGGGATACAATATTCAATTCAAGGATGGAAAGTGCAAAATATTGGGAAGTTCTAGAAATGTGTTGCTTCAAGTACCAAAACAAAAGGTAACATCTTTCACCTGAATGCTACTGGTAAAAGTTGTCTGATTGCTCAAGTTGATGAAAGTTGGTTGTGGCATAGGAGAATGTGTCATGTAAACTTTGAAAATATTATCAAGATAAGTTCTACTTAGGCAGTTAGAGATCTTCCTAAGTTGGTAAAGCCTACTAATACTATATACAAGGAATGTCAGTTAAGGAAGCAAACTATAATTTCTTTTCGGAGCAAACAACATTGTTGAAAAGAAGTGTTGGAGCTTGTCCATACTAATTTGTGTTGTACTTCTAGAGTCAGGCATTTACAAGGAGACATGTACTTCATGTTACTTATTGATGATTACTCTAGATTGATTTGGGTTACCTTCTTAAGGGAGAAATATAAAGCTTTGGAGAAGTTCAATATTTTTAAGGCTATGGTTGAGACAGGGATAGGCCTAAAGATTAAATTTTTAAGATCAGATAGAGGTGGTGAATTTTCTTCCCATGAGTTTAATTCTTTTGTGAAGTGCATAGGATAAAGAGACAATTATATGCCCCACAGACCCCTCAACAAAATGGAGTTGTTGAAAGGAAGAACATGACAGTTCAAGATGCTACTAGGACTATGATGCTAGAAGGAAATGTTCCTCATATGTACTAGAGAGAAGCTATGAGTACTACTATATATATCCTCAACCAGGTAAAAGTCAAAGGTGATCCTGGTAAGACCCCTTTTGAGCTATGGACTATTCATAAGCATACTATTAGATATTTCAAAATATTTAGGAGTAAATGCTATATCATAAGAGATGAAGAGATAGGAAAGTTTGATGCTAGGAGTGATGAAGGGATCTTTCTTGGTTATTCTACTAAGAGCAAGGCCTACCGATGCTACAACAAGAGATTGAGGAAAGTAGTTGAAAGTGAAAATGTCAAGGTTGATGAAGACATAGCTAGACCATCCAGAACATGTGGATATGATTTAGATGATTAGAATAGCAATTCAGTCATAGGAAAAAAATTCAGAGTCTAAATCAAGTCCAGACCATTCTGGTGAATAAAAAAAACCAAGATGAAGGAACAAGTGAAAGTGCAGAAGAGAGATAACAAGAGCTAGAAGTTAAAGAAAATCCTAAGACTCCAAGGTATGTAAGACTAAATTATTCAGAAGATCATATTATAGGTGATAAGAACAAAGGCATTCAGACTAGGAGAAAAATTGTAGAAGAATATTGTTTGATTTCAAAGACTGAGCCTAATAGTGTGAATGAAGCATGAAAGGATGAACATTGGGTGGAAGCAATGAAAGAAGAACTACAACACATTGAGAAGAATAATACACAAATTCTTGTTCCTATACGTAATGAAAAAAATGTAATTGGAACTAAATGGGTCTTTAGAAACAAGTTGAATGAGCAAGGTGAAGTTGTTAGAAACAAAGCAAGATTGGTGTGTAAAGGATATTCTTAGATGGAAGGAATTGAATTTGAAGAAACTTTTTCCCCTGTTGCTAGGATTGAAGCTGTGAGATTATTTCTTACTTATGATGCTTACAAAAACTACAAGGTTTATCAGATGGATGTCAAGTCAACATTTCTAAATGGTGAATTGGAAGAAGAGGTGTATGTTGAGAAACCTGATGGATTTCAATTGATTGATCAGGGAGATATGGTTTTTCGATTGAAGAAAGCATTGTATGGACTTAAGCAAGCCCCAATAGCATGGTATGCCAGATTGGAGAAGTATTTTCTAAAGCTTGGATTCAATAAAGGTACTGCTAATAGTAATTTGTATTTTAAGATTGATGATGATAAATAGCTTGGTCTAATGAGTGTTAACAAGACACTCGGGATTTTTATTTATGGTAATGGTATTGACATGGTCATCGACGGCTCAGATATGATTTATAATGGGGCCACTATAATCATGCTTGATGCTAGCATAGTTGGCAGCATTATGGTCTTGTTACCCAAACTGGGGGCTTTTCCTTTCCCCTGATCATGTAGTGGATCAGAAAAGATCTTGTCATTGGTGTTTGAAGATGTCACTTTCTATCCACTAACCTGAATAGTTCTATTCTTGAAAAAGTCTTGTATGATGTTTTTCAGTTGACAACAATTTTGTAGGCTATGTCCTTTGGTCTGATGGAAATCACAAAAGGAATTATCATCCCACCAAGATGGTTTAATTTCCATAGATTGTATTGTCTTGGCTCTTGAAGTTGTATAAGATTGTGTTGCAATAGTTGTTTGTGTAAGGAAAGCTTAGGTTCAGAACAAACTCTCCTAATGTCAAAACCTCAGGGAAGAATGTAGAGGTGACTTTAAATTTTTAATTTTAGTTCATTAAGATACACTTGAAAAGAATAACAGAACAAAGAAATGAACATACATAATTGGACACCAGATTTGTGTGGGAAAACCCTTATGGGAGAAAAACCCACCACACCAAGAAAAGCCTCTTTGTATTACAGTAAAGAAAATTACATACAGAGATCAACTTCACTTTCTGATGTTAATTATTATAGCAACCTCATTCACTGATCAACCTTATACAAAAATGCTCTCAGAAACATCCAATGAATTCACTCAAATCAATTCATGTTCAATCAAGAAACACTTCGTTATCTCACTCTGATCATCGTCATCCGCCATTGCTCGAGAGTAATCCATTCTCTCACAGTCTATTCATCTCCCTCACAGGAATGGTTGCAACAGTCCAACTTCCAACGGTTCTCCTTTCGCTTTGCTCATTGGTTCAAAATAGACCACGTCAGACAATAATTCGGTCAAAGCGTTCAAATAGAATCGCATGTCAGTGAGACACTAGACCGTGTCTCCCCGATGCCTAAATGCCTGACTGTCCTTATTGGCAAGAGTCACAACCATTGGCAAGAGTCATATTGAGTTCAAACCTATCGCCCAGACTCACTCTATCGCTAAGACATCTAACCGATGTTCAACTCATGTAGCTCTATTGGTAAGACCATTGCTATCAGCGAGACATCATACCAACCACAAAACAGTCAGAGAGACCAACGCTATCACCAAGAGTTCTCACCGATGTTCATTGCAGAACCATCAACAAGACCATCGCTATTGCTAAGAGTCTTATAAAACCTTTATGTCATAATGATGTTCATAGTGCAGAGCTATTAGCAAGAGTTTCGCTATCGCTAAGAGTTCACAGTGAACAAAAATCCATCGGTGAGAGAAACACTATCGGCAAGAGGTCATACTGAATGCACGAGTCTTTTGGTGAGACCAACAGTCATCGGCAGGAGATCACATCGAAGGCATACCTGACATTTCATATTACTCTGATATGTTCATAGGCCAGAGTCTCTTCAACAACCAGGAATCAACCCATTGGCAAGAGTTTTGCCCGGATGGAGAGAGATAGGAACATCACAGTGATAGCCATGTCTTGCCGATGACTCCTGTTAGCAAGACAGAACCAAAGTCTCAACGACTTTGAACTTATGAACATAGCTGCTAGTCGGTAAGACTTTCTAAGGGTCTCACTGATTTTTCTCTTTCAGGAGTTTCATGTCAGTAAGCTTGAGGCATTTTTTCCAACAATCTCCCATTTGACGAAGATCTTACTGACACCTCCAGAGCACAACAAAACTACTAAAATTCATGGGCACTAAGGCCCATTAAATTGGCACACCACCTGAACCTGTTTGTGCTCACTGGTTTCATCAATGCATCTGCAACATTTTCCAGAGTATCCACTTTTTCTAAAGAGACCTTTCCATCCTCCACCATATCTCGTACAAAATGATACTGCACATCAATATGTTTTGTCCTGGCATGGAAAGTAGGATTTTTTGCCAAACAAATAGCACTCTGACTATCATAGTAAATTGTAATTTTCCCTGCATCAAACCCAATGTTAGAACACAATTTTTTTTAACCAGATTGCTTCTTTATAGGCATGTGTAGCTGCCATGTATTCTACCTCTATAGTGGACAAATCAACTATAGTCTGCCACTTACTCATCCAACTAACTGCACCACCATTCATCATGAAAATATATCCACTGGTGGATCTTCTGATGTCAATGTCCCCTTCCCAATCAAAATCCACATAGCCTCGAATGTTGAGAGTCCTCTATGATTCAACTAAATTTCCATGGTAACACAAAGCATATTCTAAAATGCCCTTCATTTATCTAAACACTCTTTTCACAACATCTCAATGTGTCCTTCCAAGATTTTCCATAAAATGACAAAGTACTCCCACTGCTTGGGCAATGTCTAGCCTTGTATAGATCATTACATACATTAAGCTACCAACTGCACTAGCATAAGGAACTCTAGTCATTTCCTCTATCTCAGTAGGAGATTTTGGATAGTCTTCAATAGATAGCTTCGTTCCCTGCAAAACTGGAACAACTAGCTACTTGCAATCAATCATACAAAATCTCTCCAAAACAGTATTAATATACTTACTCTGACTGAGCCAAAGTTTTCTACTCTTCCTGTCCCTAGTTATTTCCATTCCCAGAATATACCTAGTTGCACCAAGATCTTTCATTTCGAACTTTACAGACAACTGAGATTTTAGATCATAAATCATTAACTTACTATTGCCTTTGAACAACATATCATCAACATAGAGAGCAATAATAAGAACACAATCATTTTCAGCTTTGTAGTACACACAATGATCAGATTTCGATCTTACAAATCCCAATGACAAAACAAACATTTCAAACTTCTGGTACCACATTCTAGGATATTTTTTTAATCCATACAGAGATTTATTTAACTTGCAAACCAGTTTTTCTTTACCTTTTTCTGTAAAGTGCTTAGGCTGGGACATGTAAATTTCTTCTTCAAGGTCAACATGAAGAAATGTTTTCTTCACATCCATCTATTCAATCTCTAAATCATACGCTACTGCAAGTGATAAAAGAAATCTGATAGACGTCAGCTTAGCTACAAGAGAAAAAAATTCTCCATAATCAATTCCCTCTACCTAGGAATACCCCTTCGCAACCAACCTCGCCTTATACTTTTCCAAATTACCATCTAGACCTATTTTCCTTTTACATACCCATTTATAGCCAACAACTTTTTGCCTTTAGGCAAGGGCACCAAAAAGTATCATTCTTTTCTAATGATGCCATTTCTTCATTCACGGCTTCCAACCAAGAGTTTGAATTAGACATTCTAAATGCCTCTTTCATAGTCCTAGGCTCATCAGTGCTAGAAATTAAAGCATAGGCACAAGTAGAATCTAACAGAGAAAACCCATACCTATCAGGTTGCTTTCTTTCACGTGTTGACCTCCTCATAGGCTGAGGCTGAGGTTGATCTTCTTCTTCAGAACTCTCAGAACTACTTGAGCTCTCCTCAGTTTTAGGTACATTTTGAATTTTGAATTCCTCTTTATCTAGTGTCGGAGGAATTTCAACTACATCCTTTTTATCTTCTGATTTTGTCTCTAACTGCAGATCCAAAGTAGAAGGCTTCAACTCACGAAAAATAACACTTCTGTTGTAAAAAACCTTCTCCGTATCAGGATTCCAAATCTTGTATCCTTTTATGTCAGCACTATAACCAATAAAAATACATTTAACAACCAATAAAAATACATGTAGGAGTTAATGGTGACTCCTCAACACCACCAAGATCAATTGTGACCAAAACCACTTCCACAAGAGAGAGAATGGCAAGAATGCTTGCTTCACAATGCAAGATTGATTAATGGCTAAATTACTTGATGTAAGCTTGAATTCCAATGTACATGAGATGCCTTGCTTATGTAGGAAAGGTTGAAATGTAGTAGTGAACATAATGTTGACAAATGTCATGATCTTATGACATGAGACAACCAACAACCTAATCACCTAGGAAATGATGCATCCTATCCAGATAAGATAAGTTCTAGATAAGCCAAATAAGCCTTCTAGAAACAATCTTTTATCCTAAGTAAACTTAACCATGCAAATATGTCCCCTAATTTACCTAGTGAATGAATTAGCTAGGTACAAGACAATTATTCACACCAACATTTAGAACTTTTTTTATTCGGCACATATGCATATGCCTCACAGCCAAAGAACGAATGTGTCTCAAAGAGGGCTTCTTTCCAGACCATGCTTCCAAAGGTGTTTTATCAACAAGAGTGGAATTAGGAGAATAGTTTATTAAGTAACATGTTGTTGCAACTACCTCAACCCAAAACTTCTCCTCCAAGCCAGCACTACTTAGCCTACTTCATGCTCTTTCCATCACTGTCCTGTTGAACCTTTCAACTGTTGGAGTTATGGACAGACATTGAGAGGGGCGGTGAATCAATGTCAAAACATTTTCAACTTTGACCAATATTTTTCATTCTGATTTCCTTTTCTTTCAACAATAGAGTAGAGTAATCTCTTTTGAAAGCACAAAGATATGACAACATTAACTCACTCTATTAGACAACTTATGAAAATATGAATTGAGTGAGATATCTTGCATTTGCCAAAACATAGCTCAAATTTGATCTCAATATTACTCTGATTAATGCATTCATGAGTTGAATGTAATCATTCATAAACAGAATTGAGAATAGTAATAATCAGTGAACAGAAACAACAACATTGTAAAGCAGAGAGCACACAAAAGAACAAAGAGACAAAAGCTTTTGCCGAGTGGAAAACCCTCCTAGGGTATAAAAACCACTCCTAAACTGCCTTACAAGCTTAATCTTCAAAACCACTATTAACAATGCCTTATAGGCTAATTTATGAGCACCAACCCCTTACTCAGATTTCAGAATTACACTCATTATATCAGAGGATCTCTCTGTTTTCAGTTAATCACATATTTCTCTATTTTCTCGTCTATAGAATGCCCTAAGGATTATGATAAGAGAACTTACACTCTTTTCAACATAGGTTTTTATATACATTTCAAGTATATCTGTTGTGAAGAAATCTTCAAAAAATGTTTTTCACAAGATTCTCAGATTCTATTGCTGATTTTTTAATATAAAGCTGAATACTGACAATCTGTCGATGATGATATAAATCAAGAGTAATGCTTATCCATAGAGCTGCAAATCATCCATTAAATCAAAAACACAACAGCTCAGAAAGAAATTCAATGAATATTCTGCTATGGAACCGTTCTGATATTTGATGCCAATCCATGATGTCGACATGCAACTATACTTAGAAAAATCCATGCTGGCCATAGCGTATGAGTCTTCGTTAATCATTTTTTGAGACAACAGTCACCACATGTTCTTTTTGATTTGCTATGACCTTATGCGAGCTACATTTCCTTTTTTCCCTGAGCATTGCCATGCCCTTCTTCCATTGGGGAGAAACCATATCAAAGATCTTTATGTTTCCCCAAGATCACATTTCTATTATTCATAGTGAAACAGTCGCTGAGACATCCACCAGTTATGCCAAAGGCAATTCAATCATTAATCATACTTTGGTTCCTTTTATTTCACCGTGACCCTTCATTATCGGGCAGACCTCATAGAGAATTCACTTTGTTTTTCCGAAAGCCTTGAGCTCACAATAGATCGCCAAGACATTAATGTTCTCACACCGATAGAAACCTTTTGTCTTATGTGCTTCGCTATAACATTATGATAATAGGGAGATCTCCTATAGAGCACACCATGTCTTTATGAAAGTCTTCATCCACTTGTGTGTTGCTGAGACAATTCAATACCTATGTCGAAGGAAACTTTATCGCCGACAATCATTCCTTTGTTTGTCATTGTGACATTTGCTGTTGGGGAGACGTTTCATAGATGATGCTTTGTTTTGTTGAAATACATCCTTTCATCCGGTGTCGCTGAGACAAGTCAGATCCTATTCCGAAAAATACCTTTTGTGTTCCATCCACTATTGCTGTAGCCATAAATATTGGAGAGACCTCTTGTAGACTTCATAATTTTTTGCTGAGAGCCATCAAACATCCTTCTAGTCTTTGAAACAAAAAGTATCCTTCACCGAAAAGACATCATCATTCGCTATCACTATAGATTTTGATATCGGAGAGACATCATATAGATCAACTTCGTTATACTGAAAGTCATTCATATGAATTTGTCGACAAGACACACCATCCTCGCCAAGACCTCTCTTTGATGAAAGAGTCTCACAGAAAAGTATTTTCAACTCTTATGTGTTGCTATGGCAAAACCAATCTCTCGCCAAAAGCTCCTCATAAGACTTAGTCGGCAAGACCTTATGGGCTCGCTATGACAACACTCTGATATCGCATAGTCTGGCCGAATTCAACTTTTCATTTGGAGTCACTGAGACACTACGGATTCATTATAACATTTCACCAAAGCAGTAACCTTATGCTGATAAGACATTCAGTGCATTGGTTGGTGAGACAAGCAATCTTCAGAGAGACTATATACCGAAATCATTATGTTTGGCCGAAGGAAAACCCCAGATGATGTTCAGTAAGACAAAACTACTTCATCGAGACCTATTCCAATACCACCAAGCTCTTTTCGATAGACTTCCATCGACCACCGGTTGGTGTGACTTATGCCGATATAAATTTTCTTGTGCCTGTTGCCAAGACACAAAGCGCTCGATGAAACAACATGCCAATAGGGATCATTTACGTCGAAGAAAATCCTTATGTATTAGTTGATGAGACCCGATTCATTTGGTAAGACCTCTCAGTGGTGAACACAACTCATGCCAATAGACCTTTCCACTGTCGCCAAGACCACGGGAATGTCACGCTAAAAGCTGCCTATATGTAAAATCAAATCGTTATGACATCAGAAATGTCTTGCCGATAGGCAACATAGACATTTCAAAAAAAAAAGGATCAGGGAGACCCTGCCATTCTCACGCCAATAAGTTCTTTTTTTGTCACCGAAACAATGAACAAAAAGATAACCTGAGACTGCTTGAAGCTCAAACTAATTTGTTGGATCTCAGTTGTGATCATATGGTTTGTCCTTGATGACAAAATCCCTTTCAGTTGGTTCTCTTTGATGATCAGTCTCTGTTTGGATCCTTATTTTTTATATATGCCACTTCTGTGATGACTTTGGCATTTGCTTACATTCAGATAGTTTCAGTTTGGTTCTTCATGTTTTATCTTGATATAGTTTTGTCTATATGGTTTACTTGTCTTGGCATTCTGTGGACAGTTTACATTCAGAATTCTAATATCCTTTGGTACTGTTTAGTTTGAGCTTCGAGCAGTCTCAGGTTACATTTTTGTTCATTGTTTCGGTGACAGAAAAAGAACATATCGGCGTGAGAATGGCAGGGTCTCCCCGATCCTTTTTTTTTTAAATGTCTATGTTGCCTATCGGCAAGACATTTTTGATGTCATAATGATTTTATTTTACATACAGGAAGCTTTCGGCGTGACATTCTTGTGGTCTTGGCGATAGTGGAAAGGTCTATCGGCATGAGTTGTGTTCAATGCTGAGAGGTCTTACCAAATGAATCAGGTCTCAACGACTAATACATAAGGAGTTTCTTCAGTGTAAGTGATCCCTATCGGCATGTTTCATAGAGTTCTTTGTGTCTTGGCGACCGACACAAGAAAGTTTATATCGGCATAAGTCACACCGACTGATGGTGGATGGAAGTCTATCGGCAAGAGCTTGGTGGTATCGGAATAGGTCTCAATGAAGAATTTTTGTCTTACCGAACATCATCTAGGGATTCACTTCGGCCAAACATAATGATTTCGGTATATAGTCTCTCCGAAGATTGCTTGTCTCACCGACCGATGCACTGAATGCCTTATCGGCATAAGGTTACTACTTGGGTGAAATGTTATAACGACTCTGTAGTGTCTCAGTGACTCCAAATGAAAAGTTGACTTCGGCCAAACTATGCGATATCAGAGTGTTGTCATAGTGAGCCCATAAGGTCTTGCCGACTAAGTCTTATGAGGAGCTTTCGGCGAGAGATTGGTTTTGTCATAGCGACACATAAGAGTTGAAAAGACTTTTCTGTGAGACTCTTTCATCGAAGAGAGGTCTTGGCGAGGATGGCGTGTCTTGTTGACAAAGTTATATGAATGACTTTCTGTATAACGAAGTTGATCTATATGATGTCTCTCTGATATCAAAAGCTATAGCGATAGCGAATGATGATGTCTTTTCAGTGAAAGATACTTTTTGTTTCAACAACCAGAAGGATGTTTGATGGCTCTCGGCAGAACATTATGAAGTCTACAAGAGGTCTCTCCGATATCATATGGCTACAGTGATAGTGGATGGAACACAAAAGGTCTTTGTCGGAATAGGATCTGACTTGTCTCAATGACACTGGATGAAAGGATGTCTTTTGGCAAAACAAAGCATCATCTACGAAACGTCTCCTCGATAGCGAATGTCACAGCGACAAATAGAGGGACGACTGTGGGTGATAAAGATTCCTTCAGCATTGGTATTGAATTGTCTTAGTAACACACAAGTGGATGAAGACTTTTAGAAAGACATGGTGTGCTCTACAGGAGGTCTCCCCGATATCATAATGTTATAGCGAAGCACATAAGACAAAAGGTTTTTGTCGGTGTGAGAACATTAATGTCTTGGTGATCTATTGTGAGCTTGCGGCTTTCCGAAAAACAAAGTGAATTCTCTATGAGGTATGCCCGATAAAAAAGGGTCATGGCGAAATAGAAGGAACCAAATTATGATTAATGATTGAATTGCCTTCGGCATAACTGGTGGATGTCTCAGTGACTGTTTCACTATGAATAATAGAAATGTGATCTCGGGGAAACATAAATATCTTTGATATGGTTTCTCCCCAACAGCAGAAGGGCATGGCGATGCTCAGGGACAAAAGGAAATGCAGCTCGCATAAGGTCATAGCAAATCACAAAGAACACATGGCGACTGTTGTCTCAGCAAATGATTAATGAAGACTCATACACTGTGGCTGGCATGAATTTTTCTAAGTATAGTTGCATGCCGACATCATGGATTGGCATCAAATCTCAGAACGGTTACATAACAGAATATTCATTGAGTTCTTTCTAAGCTATTGTGTTTTTTATTTAATGGATGATTTGTAGCTCTCTGGATAAGCATTACTCTTGATTTATATCATCATCGATAGACTATCAGTATTCAACTTTATATTCAAAAATCAGCAAGAGAATCTAAGAATCTTGTGAAAAATGTTTTTTGAAGATTTCTTCACAACAGACATACTTGAAATGTATATAAAAACCTGTGTTGAAAAGAGTGTAAGTTCTCTGATCATAATCCTTAGGGTATTTTGTAGATGAGAAAATAGAGAAATATGTGCTTAACTAAAAACAGAGAGATCCTCTAATATAATGAGTGTAATTCTAAAATCTGAGTAAGGGGTTGGTGCTCCTTGAGTTGGTGCTCAAAAATTAGCCTATAAGGCATTGTTAACAGTGGTTTTGAAGATTAAGCCTGTAAGGCAGTTTAGGAGTGGTTTTTATACCCCAGGAGGGTTTTCCACTCGGTAAAATCTTTTTTCTCTTTTTTCTTCTATGTGCTCTGTGCTTTATAGTGTTGTTGTTGTTTCTGTTCATTGATTATTACTGTTCTCAATTCTGTTTATGAATGATTACATTCAACTCATGAATGCATTAATTAGAGTAATATTGAGATCAAATCTAAGCTATGTTTTGGCAAATGCAAGATATCTCACTCAATTCATATTTTCATAAGTTGTCTAATAGAGTGAGTTAATGTTGTCATATCTTTGTGCTTTCAAAAGAGATTACTCTACTCTATTGTTGAAAGAAAAGGAAATCATAATGAAAAATCTTGGTCGAAGTTGAAATTTTTTTGACATTGATTCACCCCCCCTCTCAGTGTTTGTCCATAACTCCAACAATTGGTATCAGAGCGTAGGGTCCTTTGTTAGGTCTAAACCACCTAGGATTGTTCCTGGCTTCTTCGAATTCTTTGGTTAATATGGGAAAGAATAGAGGGAATAAGGGAAAAAGATGTTCTTAGCAAAAAGCTATTCATCATGCTCAACCTAAATATAGTATAAGGAATAATGAGGAAGAGTTCATAAACAGTAGCTCTGAAATGGTAGAGTATCCTAGATCTGGAACTCCTCAGTTCAAAGGAACAAACTTTATTATATGGAAAAATAGGATGGAAACATACTTACTTTCTTTAGGATTTGAAGTGTGGGCAACAGTTGAAAAGGGTTGTACTACATCTGCAACATCTCCTTCCACTCTTGAGGAGAAGAAAGCACTTGAATTCAATACCAGAGCTATAAATGCTATTTTTAATAACTTTCCAAATAAAGTCATTACAAAATTCATTCATTACAGTAGTTCTAAGGAAGTTTGGGACAAGTTGACTGAAATGAATCAGAATAGTGAGTTACAAGAGGAGATATCTTTGGGTATTGAAATAAGTTGTGAAACATCTAAGAGTGAAGAAGGTGTAAACCCTCATAGTTTTGAAAAGAAGTACAAGGAGATCATTAATGAATATTTAAATGATCAAGAAACTTGTGTAAAAGTAGATCAATCCTTGGATGAAGTAAACTCTAAACAGGAATATGATGAACCAAAAAGTGAGGTTGATTTGGAAGGTGAGCTCCTATGTGCCTTAGATACTATTAAGAAGCTTAGAAAAGAAAACCATTTAATAACAAGACAACTTCAGCAAGAAGAGAGTTTGGAAGTCAAGTTAAAAGACAAGGATGAATTGTGTAATAAACTAGAAAATGAGATTGCTTCTTTAAATAAATGTTCAGATAATGATTCCTTGTTAAAAGAACTAACTCTTAAGGACAATATGATTATAAGTCAAAAAATTGAAATTGAAGAATATAAGAGGATTGCAGATGTTGTGAGTTCTGATTTGGAGATTAAAAATATTGTTTTTCTAAAACTTGAAGAAGAAGTAGTTTCTCTAAGAAAAAAGCTTGAATTTATCAATGCTCAATATGGTAAAATTCAAAAATTTGATCATAGTACTAATATATTGAATGAGATGTTGGGCAAGAAAAAGCATTCTAAAGATCCTATAGGAGTGGGATATGAGGTTGGACAAAGCTCTACAGACAAATCTAAACATGAAATAGTGTTTACTACTTTAGATGGAAAGAAGTTTACAGCCAAGCAAACGCCAAGAATGAAGGTTGATCTTGGTTACAGTATTGTTGCATCAAAGGATAACATTGACACTAGAAGAGACTATAGAATAAATACAAGTGATAATAATGTAGGGAACAATGTTGGAAATTTTTGTAGGAAGTCTTCTATTTCTCAGAACAATCATAGTTATTTGTTTTAGATGTAATAACATTGGACATAAAGTACATCAATGCAAATATATTAGAAAGACAGGTACTTTAAGCAAACAAGTGAGAAAGTCTTCATTGGAGTGGAGAAGAAAGAGCAATAAAGATGCTTCTATGAAAACTTCTTGTGCACTCCTTGCACAAGTGTTGCCTTCCAGATCTTGAGAAGAAGCAAAGACTCAGGGGGAGTCTATTATGGTAATATATTTTACCCCTATGTAGTCTAGAATGAGGTATGACATCTTGAATTTGCTTTTGGTGGTATAAGATGTTAAGGAATGTTTTTGCTTGGTCTAGTGGTTGACAGTTTTCAGAAGGTTTTGAAATGACAGTGCACTTTGTTTTTAAATGAACTCTTTGGATGCTTGGGTTTTGGAAATAATGGTATGACCATATGACATCTTTGAGCAGTATGGAGACATATAGATGAGTTCCTCAATATATTAAAAATAAGAAAGCCTTTGTTCTAAAGTGATGTCGATGTATTTATCTTTGGAGAACAATGATTGAAAAACACGTTTGATGTTATGAGTTATTTCTGTGATGATATTATTCAGTGTTGTGTGAGGACTAAGATTAATTATCTTTGGTATTTTTCATTATTCTTGGTGTGGTAATAGAAATTATCATATGGACTGAGGATGGGTGTCCAAGAATAGATTGATGATGAATTATGCAGTATACATGCTTTCATGTTATATTTTTTTTGTATGGGAGAAGAGTATCAATACTTTCATGCATGAAAAAACTGTGTTAAGATTATGTGCTAAATGAAGATACTTACAATGTCTTTTGCAAGCTGATATGAAGGAATTGAGTGTTTTGGTCTTCTGAGTATGTTACAATGATCTAAGTAGGTTGCTACAACAGTCTTGAGAACTGTGTATGTTCATGGGATTTTCTCTGATGTTTGTGTTTTGATGAAGGAAGGTGACTGGTAGTATTAACCTCATCGTGTATGGCTGGAACTTATTTTTGAACTTTGAAATTGAGTATTGTGTGTGAAAGTGAGTGCAATTCATATATATGAAAGTTGCTTGAATTCATGCTTTGATAGAAACAAAAGGAGAGAGCTTTGGTGTGATGCCTTGAAAATAGATTATCTGCATGATGTTATTAAGTTTCTAATTTCAAAGTGGGAGTTATAGCACAGGTTGTTATTGCTGATTTCTCTGATAATTTCAGTGCATTTGAAGTGAACTTGAAGTTGTGTTGTTATAGTATGATGCTCTATCTTGCATTGGTTATGTGACTCTATTTTGTTCTGGAGTGTAGGGTGTAGTTTTATGTCTTTTAATCCCATGATCTTTACAGTACCTTTCGAACTCATCAGAAAAAAACTCACCACCATTGTCAGTCCTTAAACATTTTATTTTTCTTCTAGTTTTATTTTCCACAAGGTTTTTAAATTCCTTAAAACGACTGAACGCTTCTTCTTTACTTTTCAAAAAATAAACAAATGTTATTTCTTGAATAATCATCAATGAACGATACATAATATCTTGATTTAGAAAAAGAAGGAACATTTACTGGACCAAAAACATTAGAATGTATATAATCAAGTAAACCAGAAGATTTGTGAGGACTGGAATAAAATGAAACACGGTGTTGTTTACCATATATACATGTTCACAAAACTCGAATTTGAGGTTACAATCATCAAGCCCTTCAACCAGGTTTTTTATTTTTCAAGGTTTTTAAACCTTTTTCTCCAATGTGGCCAAGCCTATGATGCTAGAGCATAGTATTTTCTATTGGAAGTTTAACTTCCATAGAGTTTGCACTATTAGGAACTCTTTTCTCCTTTTTCTCCATGAGTAACCTTTTGTGACTTTATAGAGACACTATTACATTGCACAACATGTGCATCCAACTTATACAAGGTACCAATATGAGCACCCCTAGCTAGCACCATTGAGCCTGTAGTCATCTTGCAGCCATTTCCAAAGAACATGACTTGCACTCCAACATTGTTCAACTTACTAACAAAAAGTAAATTTCGAGCCAGACCTAGCCAGACCTGGTATATGCATTACATAATTGATTCCCTTCACTCTTCCATCAGGGAACTATATTCTGACTCTTCCATGGCCAACTATTTCCAGAGATGAATCACTTGCCAAATACACCCTTCCAACATTGTATTTTTCATACTTAGTGAACCAATCTCTATGAGATGTCATGTGGAAAGATGCTCCATAATCAATTAGCCAGACATCATCTGATGCCTGTGTAGCCAAGGCTGCAATGAAATCGTCTACATTACTCTGAGAAGAATCATTGTCAGAAGAATACTTCTTCTTCTTCTTTTTCTCCTCTTTGCAATCCTTTCGGACATGACCAGGTTGCCCACAATTCTAGCACTTTATCTTGGACTTCTTACAAGGAGACTTTGATCTCCCCTCTGATTTGGATTTGGACTTCTTGTCCTTCTTCTTTCCTTTTTCTTTCGATTTGCCTCTAACAGCAAGAGCCTCCTTCGCCATCTCAAAATATTTTCTTCTCATCTCTTCTGATAACAAAGAAGCAACAATATCTTCCATCTTAAAAGAGGAAGTAGTACTCCCAATAGCCATCACCAAGTGATCCCAAGAATCTGGCAAAGAACATAACAGTAGCATACAATGATCTTCTTCATCAATCTTCACACCCACAAATGCTAACTAAGAAATTAGTATGTTGAAAGCATTCAAATGATCAACAAAAAATGCTCCTTCCTGCATTTTCAAAGAGTACAGCTTCTTCCTCAAGAACAACTTATTCACCAAGGACTTGCCCTGATAAATATCTCCTAGTCTTTTCCACAAAGAGGATGTTGTCTTTTCTTCATGAACATTTAGAAGAATAGAGTCTGCTAAACATAGCCTTATCAACCCCTTTGATTTTCAATCTGCAAGGTCCCAATCCTCTTGCTTCATGCCTGTAGGATTCGTTCCAGAAACAACAAGCCAAAGATCATGATCAACCAACAAATCTTCCATTTTGAGTTTCCACAACTCAAAATTATTTCCATTGAATTTCTCAATTTCAATCTTTCTTGACATGCTTTCCATCTTAATCTGTAATTCGAATTACCAGACTTCTACAAGACTCCCATTGAACAGAATTGACACAAAAAACACAACATACCCACAAGGATAACACAACTGGCCAAGCTCTGATACCACTTGTAAGGAAAGCTTAGGTGCGAAACAAACTCTCCTAACGTCAAAACCTCAGGGAAGAATGCAGAGGTGACTTTAAATTTTTAATTTCAGTTCATTAAGATACACTTGAAAAGAATAACAGAACAAAGAAATGAACATACACTATTGGACACTAGATTTAAGTGGGAAAACCCTTACGGGAGAAAAAACCACCACACCAAGAAAAGCCTCTTTGTATAATAGTAAATAAAATTACATACAGAGATCAACTTCACTTTCTGATGTCAATTATTACAGCAGCCTCATTCACTGATCAACCTTATACAAAAATGCTCTCAGAAACATCCAATGAATTCACTCAAATCAATTCATGTTCAATCGAGCAACACTTCGTTATCTCACTCTAATCATCATCATCTGCCATTTCCCGAGAGTAGTCCATTCTCTCATAGTCTGTTCATCTCCCTCATAGGAATGGTCACAACAGTCCAACTACCAAAGGTTCTCCTTTCACTTCGCTCATTAGTTCGAAACAGACCACGTCAGACAGTGATTCGGTCAAAGCATTCAAACAAAATCGCATGTCGGTGAGACACTAGACCGTGTCTCCCCGATGCCTAAATTCCCGACTGTCTTTATCAGTAAGAGTCACCACCATCGGCAAGAGTCATATTGAGTTCAAACCTATTGCCCAGACTCACTCTATCGCTAAGATATCTCACTGATGTTCAACTCATGTAGCTCTATCGACAAGACCATCGCTATCGGTGAGACATCATACAAAACACAAAATAGTAGGAGAGACCAACGCTATCTAGAAGAGTTTGCACTGATGTTCATTGCAGAACCATCAACAAGACCATTGCTATTGCTAAGAGTATTATAGAACCTTTATGTCATACTAATGTTCATAGTGTAGAGCTATCGACAAGAGTTTCGCTATTGCTGAGAGTTCACAGCGAACAAAAATCCATCGATAAGAGAAAATCTATGGCCAAGAGGTCATACCGAATGCACCAGTCTATCCACGAGACCAACACTCATTGGCAAGAGATCACACTAAAGGCATACCCAACAACTCATATTACTCTAATATGTTCATTGGCCAGAGTCTCTTCGACAACCAGGAATCAACCCATTGGCAAGAGGTCTGCCCAGACAAAGAGAGATAGGAACATCACAGCGATAGCCATGTCTTGTCGATGAATCTGATCGGCAACACAAAACCAAAGTATCAGTGACTTTGAACTTATGAACATAGTTTCTAGTTGGTAAGACTTTCTAAGGGTATCACTGATTTTTCTCTTTTAGGAGTTTCATGTCAGTAAGCTTGAGGCACGTTTTCCAACAATTTGAAGAATGACTCTGTGGGTTCCGTGAGGGGAGTGAACTCACATTTCAAAAATCATCTATGTTGTTGTGGCCATTGGGTTTTTTGGGTAGTGTTGGTGGTTTGGATGACGGAGTTAAGTGTGTTGGTAGAAGGGTTATTTCCTCTAATTGGTCCTGCTTGTAAAGTTTTAGCATCAACTACCCCATCATTGGTAACGTTTTTATTCTAAGACCAAAACTTGTTTCTATCATTGGGGTGTTTTGCACAGTTGGATTTTTGTTGGGTGTATGTGTCTTAATTTCTCCTTTTTCAATGAGATATTTTTCTAGTATGAGCCCATTTTCCACTAGTTCTATAAAGGATGTGCAACAATGTACCCTTAAGTTACTTCTCAATTTTTGGTTGAGGTTTTCTTGGAACATAGTGACCTTCTATTTCTCAGGTATCTCAAAAAGAAATTGACTGGCTATAGTTCTCCATCTCTGGAAGAAAGTGAAAAATGTTTCCCCTTCGTCTTGTGCAATATGACACAAGATTGTTATGTTTATTTCATGGTCAATGTTAAAGGAGAAGTTTTCAATGAATTTCTCAGCCAGTTTGCCCCATGATTTTATGCCATAGTCAAGACTTGAAAACCACTCTAGTGCAATTCAAACAAGACTTCTCAAAAAGAGTCTCATAAGATAGGTGGGGTAGTAGGCAACATCTATGCACATCATGGAAAATTCCCTTATGTGTTCGATTGGATTTCACTTTCCATTGTATTTGGAAAAATTTTGTATGACATACCCATGAGGGAAAGGTGTCATGTACAATAATTTATTGAAAGGAAATGGGCATAAATATTTTTGCTGAAAAGGTTTTCTTGGTTGACACTACCATGTTATCCATCTATGTTTAAAGTGAATGCATTTGTGTCTATAGGACATCAACTTGAGTTAATGATGTGTTGGTTGGATTATTTGGGTTTATGTACATGTTTTGAAATCCAACATTTTGTGATGGGTTTTGGTTAAATGTTGGTATGTAAAGTGGGTTTTGATTCAAAATCTATGAAAATAGATTTTGATTTGGGGTTTGTGAAAATGGATTTTGACTCAGAATCTATGAAAATGGATTTTGATTCAGAATTTATGAAGTGATGGGTTGTTTTCCATATTAGAAAGAGGGTAAACCTCCTGTCTATGAAACACCAATCTATGGTATAGTACTAGTGACATTAACACTAGGTATAGTTGTTGTATGTGGAATAGTGCTAGTGACATTGACACTTGGTATAGGAGTTGATGTTCTAGATTTTTTGTTCCCAACAAGATGACCGAATGGATTGGATGATGATGCCCCTATGGTGAAATTTAGCCCCTGTGTCAAGGTAGTCATACCAAATGGAGATGTGTGTATCATTGAACCACTTTGTGTAGGTCCTCCAAATGGTATAGCAGTAGTCACTTGAGGTATAGTAGCACTAGTGGTAGTGGTGTTTGTTCCTAGGGTAGATAAAGTTTGTAGGGTACAAATATCAAAACCAAGAGGTAGTTTGGCACCTTCTGCTAGAAATTTGGCTCAGTATTATTGATGATTATTTGCTAGATAGTCATCTACAAAGGAAGAAAACTCAGGGTCCTGTGCAGTAGCATGTATGTCTTCCACTACAATGCATCCTTGTGTGTCTCTAGTAACAAATTTTTCTAACAAAGTATTGTGAGGTCTAGATGAAGATGTCCCTAAAAAAGGGGTGTGAGAACGGATTGATGAAATTGTTTGGATCAACCATTTTTTCTCTTTATTTCCTTTTTGATATTGTTTCAACCATGTAATGTAAGCTCAAAGTGCAAGTGATGCAAAGCTAAGTCTATGGATGATTATGAGTCTAATCTATGTTTTTGGGATTTTTTGAATATAAAGGATGAATATATGTAGCTATGTTTTTTATATTTTCTCTGCGAATAAGGTATGTCTAAAATGATGACATTCTAGGATGCAAAACTCTAAGTGACCAATTTGGAAGATTCTAAAAGAGGTTATCTATCAGCTAAAGTGTAACCCAGGTTTCAATTTAGTTTTGAAAAGGAACCCTCATAGGATGAAGACTAAAAATTAAGGTAAAGTCCCAAACTTGACTAATGAGCTGGAAGGATTCATGTGTAGGACAAAAGATATGATGACTAGGTTCAATGAAAACGTTTGTTGAAACAAGGGTTTATCCAAAGCATGAAAGGTTCCTATCCCAAAATCTACAAAAGATGATCTCTCTAAAGGAAATAAAGACCCCTAAGATGAAAGTAAGATATATGACTAGGGTACCTATTGCTATGATTGAATGATTCCTAAAGGATGTAATCGTGCAAGTTTTGAGTGAACTTTCTGGTTTCTATCCAAGAATCTATGTAAAAGGATAATTCAGATACTTGTTTGACTATTTATTCTTGGTCTGTGACAGTAAACTCTAGTTTTTTGATACTCAAGAAGATGTGTTGCATAATTTAACAGTTGCGATTTTCTTTTTTAGCTGTGTTTTTCTGGTAAATTTAGTTTTGGGTATCAGACACATGTTTTTTTTTCAACATATGTGACTCAGGGTATCAATTATGACTCTATACTGATTACATATGGTTTCCAAGACTCTAGTTGTGTACTGGTAAAAGTAGATCAGTTCCGTGACAGGGGAATATGTGTCATTCCAGACTGTAGATGTGGCTCACCTATTCAGATGCGTCACAAAATATGACAATTGTAGGTTTCCAGTAACAGAGTTAATGACAGATGTGACTAAGATATCAGATGTGGTTTTATACTAAACAAATACAAGCTATTCTGATAGATGCAACTAAAATTCTGGGACATGAAAATTGGACTGTGTTTCTGATAGATGTGACAGACTCTATAACAGATGTGACTCTACTAATCAGATGCATTTTTCTAGTGAATAGTTGCGACTATGTTTGACAATTGTGGTTTTCTGATGAACTGTTGCAGTTTTCCTGTGAATTGTAGTGTAAACTGACTATGTTTCATGATCAAGTTTTGACAAAGAAAGACAATCAGAACACAATGTATTTTCAGTTTGATGATCATGAACATGTGTATTTCTAGAAAACAAGTACTATCCTAAGGCTCTGAAGGACAATATTTAATGAGTTCTCACTTGGGTTTTACCCTAGCTACGCTTATTCAAGGTGGATGAATAGTAGCCTAACCCCACTAGCTCCCCTCCATGGCTCAACACTTCATTTGGGGCAACCAAGCTATAGTACCCATGAAACTCCCATGGCATACTTCTCATCTCTACAATGAACCGTAAAAACGTGAGATGGCTTCACAGGTCCAACTTGTTGCACTAGTAAATAGAGGGTTTTTAGGTTACTAAAAAAAAGGGTGTTTAATTTGGGCATTATGTTCATGGGGTATCATCCATTCGGCAAGAGACCATTACTACCCTTCTTGTTAGAACAATACTTGTGATTCTTGAGTTTTCCTCAAGAACCCACTATTACATACTGGTTGGAAGTCACTTGGGTTCAACGTGTGACCGATCTGAGTTGTCTTGGGGTGAGTAATTTTTCCCACCAAGACAAGCCCAATTTCTAGAGTTGGCAACATGTTCTCTTGCACCTAGGATCACATGAATGTGCAAGGGGAGAGGATACTTCTATATACCAAATCGTGGGTTAATAAAAAAATTGTGCTTTCACACCAACCACAGTAGAAAGTAGTAAATTTTAAACCCAAATGAAAATTTTCTAATCTACCAAACAATTTGTTTCAAAAATAAAGTCTTGACACACATCCTATAGAAAAATTCATTAGTTTTCAGATTGATCTTCGTCGGTCATCCTCCAGAAAGGGTTTCAAAAACTTGTCTTCTATGATACATCCTGCAAACACTATGTTAAATCCCTAAAACATATGTTGCAAACCAAATAATTAGCTAAAACAACAACACAATGAAAGACTAAAAATCAGAAATTGAACTAAAAAATTTCACTAGTCAAATGCGTCGTTTAGAGCAGTAGATGCATCACGGATTTTCACTAGTCATTTACGGTTCGATAAGTCACAAATGTGTCAAAATTTGTCAGATGCATCATTTTCTTTGTCAGATGTGGTTCATAATATCAGATGCGGTTCATAATATCAATTGTGTCATTTTGTCTATTAGATGCGTTGGGCCATACTATACCTGCAAAAATTGAATAAAACGTTCATGGATTTGCGAAGAATATATCTTCACGTTGGGTTCACCAAATGTAACATCATGAAAATATGAAAGATTAAAGCAATACAAATGCAATAAAACTCTAATGCAATATAAAGTTAAATAATAAATAATAAAGGAAATAGCTAAAATATAAAACAATCTCACCAAAGATTGATGTAACTCCATGAATAACCTCTATTGTCCTACTCCATTTCTTCATGATGGTATTCTTGCCCATAGATTTTCAGTAAGTGTGCAAGTATAGCCTTGATAGATGTGATTATGGAAAAATATCGAAGATTAACAAGTGCTCCAAAAGTCCTACAATTTCGAGAGGAGTAAAATGATGAAAGACAAATCAATTTATAAAAAATTGATCATTCGAATGATATGCCAAGATTAAAAGATAAACAGACGATCCAGATTAAAGGATTTGACATGCATTATGATAACTATTAGTACTGACATGAGTGATAAAACCAAAGAATAGAGATAAAGATAAAATAATGATTTAATCTCAGGTTGAGAGTATTTGAAAGTAGAAGAATAATGTTTGCATCACAAAGATAAAGATAGAATAATGGACATAATCTGTTTGAATGCACACATATAATTAATTAATTAAATAAAGATATTTAATTAATATGTATGTACATGCATATGAGTTAGAACTAGATAACCGACTCATTACATGATAGAGATTTTTTTCACAAAAGACACTCAGACATTAAATCAGGAGATAACTGACTGATTCAAATAGATCTCAAGTCAAGTGGAAATGAATAATTAGATAACTTAAACAATTATCTAAATATAGAACATATTTGAAATAGGCTTTTATGAATTAAATGATCATTTAATTCAAGATTCAACATTTTAAGGATTAATTAAATAAATAAGATTTATTTAATTGAGTGAAGAAAAGGTTAAATGAATAATTAAAGTATTAAAGTATTTATTTAATTATAGTTGAAAAAACGATAAAGATAAACTAAATAAAATTTATTTTATGTAAGGAGGATAAAGTTAATTAGTGACGTAATTAAATAAAGGACATTTATTTAATTAATCAGCATAGAATAAAGATAATGTGAATTAATTAAATAATTATTTTTATTTAATTAATAGATGAATAAATGTTAAAGTGAATTAATTAAATAATTAAAAGTTATTTAATTAATAGATGAGAAAGGACTTTTAGAAAGTAATTAAATAATTAACATTATTTAATCATGACCATGACAATACAAATTATGAAGAAATTGAAGTCGCGGGCTTAGACCAAATTTCAGTGTCTACAGTTTCACTTGTGCATTAAGGATTTTTGTGAAGCAAATTAAGGCAGAGTAGAGCGAAGAGTAGAATCATTCTGAAGGAGCAAAATCTAATTGTTGAGTTTAACTGAAATTGTAACCAATCATTTGTAGATGCCACTTTCTCAATTCAAATCTTTGGAAGTATTCCAAGCTTTTGTAAGGCAGTGTGCCTAAATGCAAGTGCATTCCCATTTTGTAATTATTGCTTTTGAGTATACTCAAATTATATTGTGTATTTTCCATCCACCGTGGTTTTTCGCCTAACAAGGTTTCCATGTAAAAATCCTCGTGTTATGGTGTTGTGGTTTGCTTACTTTATGTTTATGCATATTTATTTTGGTTGAATGTTATCAGTACTTTGTTGATCAAACTAATAAAGCTAAAAATTTCACAATACTGATTCACCCCCCCTCTTAGTTTTGTTTGATTCCAACAATTGGTATCAAAGCTCTAGTCCTCGGAAGAAGTTTAACAACTTGGGGAAGATCTTGGAAAGTGTTTCAATGGATTCAAGTAGTCTTCGACAACAACTTATGGTGGCCCTAAATGATCTTGATCAATCAAAATATGATGTCTGCGAATTAAAAACAAATATTCTTAATGCTGATAGATTCATTGAGTCATTGAAAGATAAAATCAATAAGTCCAGCAAGAAGAGAAGGGAACTATGTGATCAAATCAAGCAGGATGATAGTAAGCACATTGAAGATGAACAACTGAGTCAAGCCATGAAAGAAAAGATAGAAGAATTTGAAAAGTTTGTCAAAGAGAATATAGTTCTAAAGCATGAGATGGAATCTATTATGATAAGAATGACTAAGGAGATTGATGATAGAAAGAAGAATGAAGAAAAGCTTTCCCAATCCCTGAAAGAGAAATCTGAAGAATGTAGTCGAATTATCGATGGATTTATTCAGTTGGAATAGGAGTTAGAACAAACCAAACACAATGAGGAAGAACTTGAAAAGCACATTGTTGATCTCAGAGATGAACTTGCTACTGCAAATGAGTACAAGGAGAATTTCAAGGTTAGCTCAGCTAAGCTTGATGAATTGATTAAAGGTCAGAGGACTGATGGTGACAAGCGAGGTCTTGGATATGAGGAAGGTGAAAGCTTCGGATCTAGCTAAAGGAATTCTAGAAAAAGGAGATTCAAACAAGGAAATCAGATGAACAACATTGGAAGGTATCCAGTAAGACAACCTAATGCTTAGAGGTTCAATGGTTATTGTTTTACTTGCAATAAATTTTGTCATATGGTAGCTCAATGCAGAAGTAGAATGAATTAAAATGGTCCATCATTCTCTGGTTAGTGATTTAATTGTAACAAGTATGGTCATAAGTCAAATGAATATAGAAATGTGGTGAAAAAATTTCATAGAGATGTTAGATGTTATACATGCAATAGATTTGGCCATATTGCTAATCAATGTAGATTGAGAGAAAATCAGTGGAACAACTAGTCTAGAAAAAGAAATGTGGTGTGCTACAATTGTAACAAAACTGGTCATATTGGTAGATTCTGTAGAGGAGGTCTGGTAAATCAAAGAAGAAACATGCAGAAGGATGTAAAAGGAAAAGAGAAGGATACTAAAGATCAGATAAAAAAGCAGATGAAGAAAACTTGGGTAAAGAAGAGTCCCTCTGTTGCAAAAAATGAGGCAGCGCCAGAATTAGTTTCTGGTAATTCCTCTGGGAATTAGTTTGTAGGCTAGGGGGATCTGTCAAGAAAATCTTTCAAACCCCCTGCCGGTGATTGACACCGAGATGTGGATGAGTTCAATGATTGCATTGGTGATCCATAGATGCTGCTGAAAAATTGGAGAGAGTATTTATGCAGAATTAAAGATTCATAGAAGAGTTATCTTTCACAGTGTATGAAAACAGGGTATCTGAATGAGTTAGGAAAAAAGTATTTATTACGTCAAAAATTTAGGTATGCGAGTGATGAAAAGGTCATTTCTATCTTTCATTTGTCACTTTGCATCTTAAGAAGAAGAATTTTTTGAGCTCCAAAGTGAACTTTGGCGAAATTTGAGAGAACTCAAGTGTGAAGGTGATTCGAAGCTCAAAACCTACTTTGGAAAAAAGGTATTTATCAGGAAATCTTGCAAACCTGTGAATTTTTTGAAATGGATACTCCATTGGTGGTTGAAGTAAAGGATAGACCCCATCCAAAATTTAAATGGCACCCCTTCAAGTTTGTTGAGACCGAGCCCTTAGGTGCATTTTCGTCTGTGTCGTATGGAGTTTTACACATTGAAGATATTAGGGCATATGTTCATGCTAATATTGAGGAGCTAGGAAGCTCACAGTTGCTAAATCTATATTCCAAGCACATTGTTGGAGAAGATTTCTTTGTCAAGCCTGAATTCAAAATCCTAGAGGAGAAGAAATTCACACAGTTTGTGAAATTACTCGTGTTCGATGAAAGCGAATGGGTCTGGTATATCTTGAGTCGAGTCCATGAAGAATTTATGCGGTTGAATCAATCTTTCAAGATAAAAAAAGAAGCTATAAGAGCTGTTATAGGTCTAAATTCTTCTGGTGGTTTACCTATTTTGAAGTCGGTAAAGAATTAGATAGTCACAGATGCGACTGGTTTGACATTTGACAGAAGAGCAATGACAATTGATAACGTCACCGATGTGGATGTCAAATTTTCCTTGATGGTCATTGGTTATAAGATATACCACTCCAACAGAGAAAATTTTGTATTCGGTACTGCCATATATGAAGCTTATTAGATGGTTAGGTAGAATGTAGAGTATGACTTGTGTGAATTGCTTCGAGGTCAGCTTATGGAGAATCTTGTGAAGATAAAGAAAGACAAGAAGAATTCTTTTAAATATGGTAATATGCTACTATTTTTATTCTTTTATTTCATGAATGAAGTTTTGAGGGTTAGGAAAGTGGTCTGGCAAAGAGGTGATAAGCCTGTTGGTGTTCAAATTAGAGACATGTTATTCAATTTTGGTGATAGTCAAGTAAGGAAAATTGCAATCTGTGGATATCTCAAAAACTTTCATAATGAAATGCAAGCAAGGGAAAGGATTCCTACTTCTATTGTTGAGAAGTACAAGGACAGTTTTTTTATGGTGGATATTGATCAATGCTTAATGGAAGCAGTTGATCCCATAACCATTTGAATTATGCAAATGGGATATGAAGTCGAGGAACGAATCTTGGAGCTATATGTGCAATATCTATTGAGTAAACCTTTGGATACATCTGAAGAAAGGTTTGGAACTTATGCAGAAAAGAGCATGCAAGTCCATGAGAAATTAAATAAGCCAAATATAGTCAAAAGAGTAAGGAAAGAAGTGGAAGTCTTTGCAGAAAGTATGGGAATATCTGTAGAAGCAATAAGAGAAGCCAGAAGGAAGAGGGAACAAGCAGATGTTGAAAAAGGGAAAGAACCTAAAATTGAATCTGCTAGTCTGGCAACATCCTCAACCTGAACTAGAACAACAAGGAGTTTTGTACCCCTATCTGGTCATGCAGAGAAGTTAGCACCTGCAAAAGCTCAAGACAAGGCTTCTGGTAAGAGGAAGAAGAACAAGAGTACAAAAACCTATGAAGTCATCTCAGAAGATGAGGAGACTGAGTCAGATGAAGGTGTGAAAGAAATAAAGGCTATTGACACTCAGGCTATAAAGGCAACTAAGAGAAAATATTCTAGTGAAGAAGAAAATGCAAAGAAGAAGGAAAATTTTGACAAACTGGGTATGATAGTTGAAGAAGTTGAGAATGTTGTTGTCAAGGATGGAAACCTCAAGCCCCTTTGCAAATGGTATGAAAATTTTGATGAATCAGGACAAATAATTCTTGAGGAGGCAACAATAAAGCATCTGAATATTTTCAATAAAGTTCTTGTTGAAATTATGTCTGGTTTACCTAAGAGTCTGTATGAGGTTTTGGAGATGAGAAGAGTAGATGCTAGGACAAAAGAAGAGCATATGAGAAAGAGAATTCTTGTAGACTTATGTCTGAAAATGTCTACTAAGGAGATGAAGTCACTCTTGAACAAAGCCAAGAAGGAATTTAAAAGAAAAACAAGGGTGAAAAGACTTATGATCGGTGAAACTGATGTTGTTGCTGATGAAACCAAGAAAATCCTAGAAGCATTTTTGTCAAAGAACAAGATCAATGTTGAAGAAGTGAATGTTGTAGATGTTGTATCTGATCTGGTAAATGAGGAGGTGAATGTAGATATTGAGGATATTCATAATCCTCTTGATGTGGATAATACATAAGTACCTATGGTGATTGAAGCTCATAATGTTGTATTAGCTGAAGGAAAGGAGATGCAAAATGAAGAAGTTGAAGCTCCTAAAGGAAATAAAGAAATAGTTACTGAAGAACCAAAAGATGAAGAAAAGAAGGATGAAGTCAAGGAAATTCCAGTGGAAGCAAGAGACACTATAGAGACAATGAAGAGATTTTTGGATGAGAAAAAAAAATATTTTGATCTTGAGTTGGGAGATGCCCCTATTCATTTATCTACTTTGTCCCCAATTCAGAAAATGAAAGTTGCATTGTTTGCACAAGTTAAGGCTAGGGAAGAAATTCTGAAATCCCACATTGAGGACAGTGAATTGTCAATCTGGTATTCTGGAGAGGATCATGCCTACTCATGTCAAGGAACAATTTGGTTCCTCCTTCGGTGAGCTAAAGAAACTTATAAATTCAGTAAGTACTCAGTTTGAGTCACTTGAGAAGTCAGCTTTGGTCAAATTTTAGGATTTTGATGTCAAAAGGTTCAGTAGTCTGAAAGGTATGATAGCTAGAGATAAATCTTTGTTAGCTACCTATGTGAAGAATGTTCATAATTCTCTATCTGAAGGTGGAAAATTTAATAATTCATGCTTGTCTTTGTCAAAACTTACTAAGGAGAATGAGAAGAAGGTTAAGGATCATGAGAAAGAGTTAGCTGCTATTTCTAATGGTTTTGATCCTTTAACTATTTCTGTTGGAATGCAAGAAGGTCAAGTTATCTCTTTTCTTGAAAAAATAAAGAGCTTGAAGCATGAAAATGACAAAATTATGGGAAGAGCCTGTGAACTTAGAGGTTTAATTGGTCTAAAAATGGAAACTATGTTGAGTGCTTTAAAGGAAGCACAAGATGCTTTGGCGGTGAGTGACCCTGCAAACATGGAAACTACTGAGATGCAATCTTAGTTTCTTGTGTTCATATAACTATTCTGGAGAGTCTTGAGAAGTGTTGGGACTCAAGCTTGCACTTGTTGAAAACAAATTTTGTAGACATTTTCAAAGTTGTGTAAATTGTTGTACTCATGCAACATGAAGTTTTTGTGGAGTTTTTGTATGTGGATTCCCTATCTTTTCCATTGATGTTGAAGGGGGAGAGTAGAACAATGAAAAATGTATATTCATCTAAGGGGGAGCTGTAGTTTTGAAGATATTTTTGGAGTTTTGGGTGGTAGTGTATTTTTGTTGGTACTGATATGACACTTAGTCATTTTTCACTAAGCGTTGCCATCAATGCCAAAGGGGGAGATTGTTGGCAAGAGAAACTGCACATGCTTTATGGTGTTGTCACTGATGGCAACCCTTGTCAGCTACTCAATCCACACATTGCATTTTTCTCATACCAACAGATAGATTGAATATTAGTGTTTATCTATTAAGTTAGAACAGAGCATCCGGTAACTTCATGTTCTTCGATTCATATGCAGATTTTTTATTATTATTTTGTGTTGTGGATCTCAAGGGAGTATTGCTCGATGCATAATCTTTGTTATCTAAAAATATTGGTTCCTTGTATCGATTTGGGTGAAATCTAGGAGGTTTGGTTGTCTAATTTTTTGTTCATCAGTGTTTGAAGGCCAACCTAGTGAATATGGTGTGTCACGGATATATGAGGAGTTATTGTTTAAATTTTTTTATGGTCGTGCATCTTAATTTGGGTCATCACTATGTTGTGGCTGACTCTTGTGGATTCACATTGAATTTTTTGATGATTTGAAGCTGACAGTTCTTGAATATTTCTTGTTTTGTTGAAGCTGACCTAAAATGTTCAAATCTCTTGTAGCGGATATATATAAGTGATCGATTATATCATTTTGATGTGTGTTCAATGTGAGTTGATGTATGTTGAAAATATCAGAAGATCAAGAAAGTGATTAAGGGAAGTTTCACTTGTGCATTAAGGATTTTTGTGAAGCAAATTAAGGCAGAGTAGAGGGAAGAGCAGAATCAGTCTGAAGGAACAAAATATGATTGTTGAGCTTAACAAGAACTGTAACCAAGCATTTGTAGATGCTACTTTCTTAGTTCAAATATTTTGAATTATTCCAAGCTTTTGTAAGGAAGTGAGCCTTTCTTAATTTGATCAGTGAGCTCTAGGCAGTGTGCCTGAATGCAAGTGCATTCCCATTTTGTAATTATTCCTTTTGAGTATACTCAGATTATATTGTGGATTGGCCATCCACAATTGTTTTTCCCCTAATAGGGTTTCCACATAAAAATCCTTGTGTTATGGTGTTGTGGTTGCTTACTTTATGTTTATGCATATTTATTTTGGTTGAATGTTGTCAGTACTTTGTTGATCAAAATAATAAAGCTAAAAATTGGACAACATTGATTCACCCCCCTTCTCAATGTTGCTTGATTCCAACACACCTATGGTGATTTGATGAAAGTTGACACAAGATGATGATTCCCTGAAAGAAAATAAAACTAGATACAGATCAATGATTGGTGGATTGCTTTATTTGACTCAAACTAGATCATATATCATGAATGTTGTATGCATTTTTGCAAGATTTCAAGCTGATCCTAAGGAATCTCATGTAACTGTTGTGAAGAGGATTTTCAGATACTTGAAGGGGACAATTGATTTTAACCTGTGCTATCCTAAAGATGATGATCTTACTTTGAGTGCCTTTACTAATGCTGATTGGGTAGGTGATGTGGATGACAGAATGAGGACTAGTGGTGGTCCATTTTTCTTGGGTAAGAAGTTGATTTCATGGTTAAGTAAGAAGCAAAATGTCATTTCTTTATCTACTGTAGAGGTAGAATACATTGCTACTACTAACAATTGTACTAAAGTATTGTGGATGAAGTAGATGTTGAAAGATATCAAAGTTTTGTATGATGAACCTATTGCTATATTTTGTGATAATTCAAGTGTAATTAACATCTCTAAGAATCTGGTGTTGCATTCAAATACCAAGCATATATCTATCAAGTTTCACTTTTTGAGAGAGAAGGTGAGTGAAAAGGAAGTCATATTAGAGTATGTTCCTACTACAGAATAGATTGCAGACATTTTTACAAAGCCTTTCCCTAAGGATACTTTTGAGTATCTCAGAGGGAAGCTAGGGGTGATTACCCCTCCTAATCAAAACTAATATTCAAGTCATTGCATCAATCCATGCATTTCATAGTCATATCTTGATCTAGACTGATGTTGTTGTGGTTGCTACTAAGGGTGAGTAGTCAAATGTTTAGATATGTGGTTTAGAGTTTGTGTGAAAGAGATCTTTTCCATTGATGTCAAAGGGGGAGAGAAGAGTTGTGAGGATAAATGAGTCAAAACCTAAGGGGAGTAAGTGCTAAAGATAATTGCGTTGATGGTGTTTTTCACATCATGTGTTGCCATCAATGAAAAAGGGGAGATTGTTGGATGTTGTGGTTGTGTTTCTGATATATGGTTGTAATTGATTTCAACACTATTGGCATTAATGTCTTAGAAGCTGCATAGGTCAAGGATATTGAGGAAATTGTAATGAAATAAGTTGCAGGTTTTCAGTAGTGAAGTAAAGTTCAGTCTGTTAGTTTTCCCAGTACGTTGATGATTAGAGGTTATGGATTAAAGCTTTTCTTGTCAAGTATATCTAGTTTATCCACGTTAAGTTTCAGAGATCCGCGTGAAGATTTCATCAAGTTATGAGCAGTTGTATTCTGAGAGTCATTTTGTTGCTTCAATTGGTGTTCCTAAATGAAGATGATGTGATTGTAGTAAGTTTAGTTGTTACAGATGCTTCTCTAGTGATTCATGATGTTTGTGGATGTTTCTAGATAGTGTTCTATCTATGTTACACATCCGCATTGATCATTTTGCTTGCGATTGGAGATTTTATCTTCCATGTTCATGTTTTTTTTCATGTTCTTGGCCGACAAGGTGTTGTAGCATGTTGTGGATCTTCAAGGAATTATTTTTGAAGGTGGTTCATGTTTGAAAATTTTATTTGGGGTCTTCACTATGTTGTGGCCGACCTTGGTTAATTCACATTGATATTTCTTTAATGTTTCGGGCCAACAACTTGTATTCATTTTATTATTTCATTAAGGCCGACATGTAGCGATGTAATTTCTTATTGCAGATATATATGAGCGATTGTTTTATCATTTGAAGGATGAGTATGCGAAGTGTGTGAGTCCTATGTGTGAATAATGTTTAGATCTTTTGAAGGTAGAAGTAGAGTGTGAAGAAGTATTTATGTGCTTAACTAGAACTGTAAGTAGGCATTAGCAGATGTTATTTTCTCAATTCAAATCCTATGGTTGTAATCAAAATCTTTGTAAGATAGTGTGTCTTCCTTTGGCTAGTAAGCCTTTTTGTAATTGAGCAGTGAGCTCTAGGAAGTGTGCTTGAATGCATGTGCATTCCCCATTTCATTTCTTTATACTTTTAACAAGGTATAATCTTGTGGACTGACCTCCACCATGGATTTTCCCCTAACAGCGTTTCCATGAAAAAAAATCTTAGTGTTATGTGTGTTTCTGATGTGTTGTTGATTTATGCTTTCATGGTTATTGATCAGATCTAAGAATAAGGTTAATAAGTTGAATAAGTTTGAAATTCTATGACAACTGATTCACCCCCCCTCTCAACTGTCTTCCCTTGTGTTTCCAACACTTTGGATAAAAAATATTCTAGTGGATCAATATTTACGATGAGCTTGATTTGGTGTGACATGTAATGCCTGAACTTTTGTGAGGTGAAAACTACTGCTAGGCATGCTTTCTCAATGGGTGAATAGTTCATCTCATAGCCTAACAAGGTTCTTCTGATGTAGTATACGGCTCTTTCTTTTCCATTCTCATCATGTTGTGCCAAAATAGCTCCTAGTGGTGCTGGTGTTGCGGAGATGTACAGGATCAATGGCTTGTTTGGTATCAGTGAAATTAGTACTGGAGGTGTTAGTAGATAATCCTTGATCTCCCAGAAAGCTTTATCATATTTTTCATCCCATTTGTAAGTTATCCCTTTATGGAGAAGATGTGAAAAGGTATGAGTCTTATCTAATAGCTGAGCTATAAACCTTCTGATGGACTGCAACCTTCCTTGTAATCCTCTCATTTGTTTCAATGTTTGTGGCGGTTCCATGTCTAGGATGGTTTTTACCTTTTCTAGATCAATTTCTATCTCTCTTTGTGAAATGATGAAGCCAAGAAGTTTCCCTGATGTGACTCTAAACATACACTTTTTTGGATTTATTCATACCTTGTATTCTTCAAGTCTATCAAAGATAGGTCCTAGGACTTGTATGTTCTCACTTATCTTCTTTGATTTTGTCAAAATATTATCCACATAATCTTTAAATTTTTTTGGATCATGTCATTAAAGATAAGGGTCATTTCCCTTTGATAGGTAGCTCTTGCATTCTTCAACCCAAATGGCATCACATTCCAGTAGTAGGTTCCCCATGGACAAGTAAAGGTAGTTTTATGTTGATCTTCTTTGGCGATTATGATTTGATTATAGCCTAAAAATCCATCCATGAGAGACAACATTTCATGCCTAGTTGTTAAATCCACAATGAGATCAATGTTGGGAAGAGGGAAGTCATCCTTTGGACATGCCTTGTTCAAATTTAAGAAATCAATACATATTCTGATGCCCCTAGTGGGTTTTGAGATTGGTACAAGTTTTGAAACCCACTCAAGATAATCTATCAATTAGATGAATCCAATGTCAAGGAGCTTTTGTAGTTCCGGTTTGACCAAGAGTGTTATCTGAGGGTGCATCTTCCTTAATTTATGCTTGACCAGTTTGGCATCGAGATAAACTACTAAGTGATGTACAACCATTTCTAAATCAAGGATTGACATATTTGTATATGACCATGCAAAGTTATCTCTTCTCTCTTTAAGGAATGTTGCAAGGTTCTTTTGTTCTTCATCCAACAAGGATTCATCATAAAAGGTGATTTGAGGTTCTTCTTCTGTTCCTACATTGACTGGAGTAGCCTTTTCTGCTAATACTACTGACTTTTTAGGATGCATTGCACTAAGGGGGAGATTGAATCCCTCATCCTTGGGAATCTCAAGGAGATTTTCACCATTGGATGCATCCTTTGTTTTTATTATTTTGGGACCAAAGAGTGCCACTAGGTGGTTTTCACTCAAGGATCTGCATATTAGTTGCATTTCATTTATTTTGTGACTGAAGGATTCAATCGTCTCCCCATAGTATGCCCCTATATTGAGCTCTATGTTGAAGCCTGCTTTGTGATCTACCCATGATAAGTTTTCTTTGAGTCCCATGAATTCTAAGATTTCTTCATCATTTTCAAATAAATCTAGAATCAGTGGTCCTTGTTGGTCCATATCAATGAGTTGTGGATATACCAGGCATATTTTAGTTGGTTGGTTGTTTGATACAAAGGATGTTATGGATATCATGAAGAGGATGTTGTTCTCAAATAGATCAATGACATCAAGAGGAAATTCATCTAAGGTAGTATCACACAATGTAGGTGACCAAGAGGAAGCCTCAACTTGTTTAGCAACAATACCTTTGCCAATAAGTGTGACCTTGCTAGTAGTACAACATAAGCCAAGATTCTTTAGTTGTTTCTTAGGAACAATGGGTTCTAGCTATAAACCATTGTCATTCTATCCTAGCTTCTCATTCTTGTTATATCCCCAATTCTACATTAGTTTTAGACCTTTGTTGTCATCTTCCATGGGAAGAACATGAATAGGTCATTCATCTTGATAGAGGAGTTTAGAGATGTCTTGCTCATTGATGTCTTCTTGATTTAGGTCTCCCCACTTGGTGAAGGTAGTATCTACCATCTTGATTGTTTTTGGTTCTTTGGTACTATATGTTAGTTTCCTGTGAGTTTGAGGAGAAATAGGTAACTCTCCTAAGATAAAGGTATCTTTCAATATTTAGTAGCTTCCACAACTATCATCTTGTATTACTGCTTTGACATGGGTATGCTTTTTACAATAGGTACTTGTGATGCTGAGGTAGAGGCTAGAGATGATGGGTCAACAAATGAGATTGATGGTGAAGGTCCTTCATCATTTTTGGGATCTTATAAAACTTGGCCTCAAGGCTTTTACAGTAATAGAAAGGTTCAGGATCTCCATGGATAGTGATTTCTATACCCTCAAAAGGAAACTTCACACACTGAAGATAGGTTGAGGCTACAACTTTCAAAGCATGGATCCAAGGTCGACCAAGTAGAATGTTATATGGAAGATCAAGATCAAGTACTTGACATGTATTTTTTGCAATAAGAGGTCCCACTTGGATTGGAAGTGCTATGATTCTTTGTGATACCCATTCTTGGTCATCATATGCTTTGATGGTGGTACTCTGTCTTCTCAATAATATCTTCTGAATAGCCGAGATGCTTGATCAATTGTAGGGTGAAAATGTTCAGACCAACACCTCCATCTACCAAGACTCTTTTGACCTTGTTTTTAATGAATGAAAACCTCAAGGTGTTAAAAAAAATTATAAGATAGTTGTGATGGTAAATATTGCTTGGAGAAGGTGAGAAGATGGCTGGTGATATGCCCTACCATAGCTTGAAATTGATCAGTATCAATGTTCTCGGGAACAGATGACTTAGATAAGGCTTTTTCCAGTATTTCCTTGTGTGCAAGAGATAATATCAAGTGTTCCAATATTGATATTTGAGCAGGGGTTTGTTTAAGCTGATCTACAAGATTGTACTTGCTAGGATTAGATGTGGGAAAAGTGGGTTGTGTCCTAGATTGAGTTGGACAACTCCTTGAACGGTTATTTTTCCACGTTGAGTGGTGACTCCACATTTTGTGCTAGATCCTTTGATGGTGACAACAGTGATAACATTATCATAGGAGGAAACTGCATTGGAATAGGTATGTTGAAAATTGGTGTAATCCTTAGCTTTTCCATTGTTGTTTTTTTTATTATGATTGGGCATAGGGATCTTGTATATCTTGATATCTTGGTTTCCAACTGGTACCTCAATAGATATTGTATAGTTATCTATGAGATCTTGGATGATATTCTTGAGTTTCAAGCAATTTGATGTTTTATGTCCTTTCATTTTATGAAATTCATAGAGATCACACTCATTGTACTAGGATGGCTTCTCTTGTGGTTCTTGGTAGTTTCAAAGTTAGGAATTGTTATCAAATTTGACTCTACTAGTTTCTTCATGATTGTCTCGATGGGTTCTAATAACTGTGTGTACTTGCATTTGGGATAGTTCTTCATGTTATCAGTTGTCCTTGGTTGATATTGGTGTTATTGATCTGATTGTTCTGAGGTGGTACCATTTGTTGCACAGTTGGTTGGATGTTAGCAACTTGATTGTTGTTGGGTCTAGGAGGACTTACTATGACCTTAGCATCTACTACACTGTCATTTGTTACGTTCTTGTTCTTAGCCCATACATGAGGTTTTTCATTTCAACTAGTTGAAGGATGGTTGTGTTGGAATCAAGGAACACTGAGAGGGGGGATGAATCAATGTTCTTCAATTTTTATCTTTATTAATATGATCTTTAAAGCACTTATAACATTCAACCAAAATGAGGATGCATGAACATAAAACAAACAACCAAAACATCGTAACACAAGGAACTTTTACGTGGAAAACCTATTAGGGGAAAAACCACGGTGGAGGTCAATCCACAATATTATCTGAGTACTCAAATAAGTGTTTACAAAAGGAATGCACTTGCATTCAAGCACACTGCTTAGAGCTCACTACTCAAATACAAAAGAAGACTCACTATCTTACAAAAGTATTTGGATTACATCTAGAAGATTTGAACTGACAAAATAGCATCTGCTAATGCCTAATTATAGTTTCGGTTAAGCTCATTAATTGCTTTCTTGACCTTCTATTTGATTCTACTCTTTTGCTTTGTCTGCTTTAATTCTCATCACAAATCCTTTTATGCACAAGTGAAACTGTGCATAATCACTCTACAATCCTTCTAACTTCTGCATCACACATTGACACACTTCGTACATACATCAAAATGATATAAATGATTGCTTATATATATCTACAACTAAAGATTTAATCAACCACATGTCAGCTTCAATAAAACATAAAATATTTACAAACCATCAGCTCAATCCACAAATAATTTTCAATGTGCACCAATCAAATTTGGCCAAAACAAGGTGAGGACCCAAATCAAGTACATTCTTGAACACAAAAACACTTAAACAATTACTTCTTGAAGATCCACAACACGCTACATTCACTTAGTCGGCCTTTTGCACTGATAAACAAAAAATTATTCAACCAGATCTTCTAACTTGCACAAAAATCAATACAAGGCTCTATGATTCAAGTAAAACATAGATCATACATTTAACAACCTTCCCTGAGATCCAAAACTCAAAATGATAACAAAAAATTGCATATGAATCTATGAACACAATTCTGTTGGACACTCTATTCTAGCTTGATAGTTAATCACTTAGCTTCAATCTGACTTTCAGTATGAGAAAATGTTGATGTGCAAATTGAATCACTGACTAGGATTTCAATCAATGACAACACCAGATGACATGTGGAGTGTATCTTTCCAACAGGTTGTCTTTGTATGCTTGAGTGTTTCCTTGTGAAATTAGGGCTCTTTCAATGTTAAGGGCTCTTGGAACAAGCTCATCATAGGATTGATGCATTGCATTTTCAAGTGGAATGATAGATTTGGATCAAGGTTGGCTATGATGATTCCCACTTGTTGTTCATCAGGAAGAGGCCACTTTCTTTTACTAGCTCTTTGTCTCCATCGTTGTAATAAATTAGCAAAATTTTCTCTCAGGTCTTATTTGAGAGTGTACAACTCTTCTACGATAACGTCCATGTCAAGATTGAAGAAGTGATTAATGAATTTGTCAGTGATTTCTTGAATTTTTTTGATACCAGGAGGCAAATGAGAGAACCAATCCATAGTAGTACCTATTAAACTTTGAGGGAAGAGGCACATTAGATATGAATAATTGTAAGTCACTTCCATGCACATGGCATTGAATTCTTTGATATGGTCAACAGGATTTCCTCTCCCTCTATATTTTCCAAACTTAGGGATTTCAAAACCAGGAGGGAATGGTATCATTGCTATGTTTTGATCAAATGGGTAAGGATACAAATTATATGTAAGATGTTTCTTTGTCTTTCCCATGAGAAGGTCTTACATTTCTTGTGATGTGAGATCATCTTGTGGATTGGGTGGAGGAACATATCATGGGATGAGAGATGAATTATATGGGGTGTATGAAGGTGTGATATTTTTTGAAAGTGACAAATATGATCTTGATGCATTTGGATTGATGATGTTCGTATGAGGAAAATAGGATCCTTGTTGCTATTGTTGGGTGTATTGCTGAGCTAGTAAGGCTTTTTGTTGGGCTTCTTGTTGTTGTTGTGCCACTAGGGCTTGTTATTGGCCATGTTGTTGTTGTTGTGCTAATAAAGCTGCTTGTTGTGTGACTTGTTGTGCTACTAAGACTGCTTGTTGAGCTTGTTGGGAAATGGCCGCTTGCTATTTTTTGTTGTTGTTTTTGTGCTAAGGTTGCTTGTTGAGCTTGATGTTGTTGTTGTGCTAAGGCTACTTGTTGAGCTTGATGTTGTTGTTGTTGTGCTAAGGCTACTTGTTGTGCTTGTTATTATTGTGCTAAATTTGCTTGTTGTTGTTGTACGACTTGTTGGTAAGTTTTTTGTGCTTGTTGTAAAGCTAAGGCATGTCGTTGCAATTTGGGATTAGGTGGTTGTTGAGACATCTATGAAGGAATAGGGACATTGATGTTTTGAATGGATAGCGGATTGTGGAAAAAGGTGGAGGATTCCCTTGGTTTAAAATTTCTTGGAATATGGTAGAATGAGGTGGAGGAATGTATGTTTGAGGTCCTGATTGATTTGGCATAGAAAAGGGAGTTGTTCAAAAAGATGATGTGATTAATTTTTTCAATGGAAATGACACACTAGGACCTTGAGTCCATTGATTGAAAAGATTCCCTTGTCCTACGTTTTGAGGATTTCCTTGTGCAAAAGATGTAAATAAAGGATTCATGATCAAGGTACTCATTGGATCGATAGAGATTGTAACCAAGGGACTAATTTGATGTGGATTGATAGGAGATGATGTGGTAATGGTAGATGGAATGGATAAACCCACCAGAGGGTTGGATAAAGATGTCCCTATTTGCAGTGAGGGTTCATTCTGTGATATGGTATTGGAATTCCCTAGTGTGTTGTATTGAGATTTTTGGTCTATACCACTCTGTGTGATGGTAGGCATACTTGTGGTACTCATAAGTGTTGATGAAGAAGGATGGTGTGGGAGCACCATTCGAGGGTTTTAATCCTTTTAAGTTCATAAGGTCTAGGCTATAGATTTTTGCGTGAATTTTGTTTATAATAAGGTCTATAAGACCATATATTGATGTATTAAGTCATTTGTGGTAAAGTTTAGGTGTGTATGTGGAAATTTTTTCAAAATGTGCAAAAAAGTGTTAAGTTGTTAAATTGGAATAATACAAGGTTGTAAAAATGCACTAAAGATGGAGACCAATGGCCACCTCTTTCAAAAGTTAGTTTTGGAAGTTGCGGAGGTTTCTTTTAGGTGGGAAAAACTATAAAATGCATGAGAAACTCTAATGGAAGGTTGTTGAACAAATTTAAAGACAAAAGCTTGAATAAAAATATGATTTTCCTTCATTTTTTTGTGTTTTATGTTATAACAGCAGTTGTACGGGCCCGTACAACACCATTGTGGTTCATTTCTTTGTGGATTAACATTTTGGTTTTTCTTATCTTTCATTTGAGCCTATTTTTAAGGCATATAGTTGAATTTAGTGCATAGTCATTTTCTAGCACCGGTCCAATCACACAGATATAGGGCTTGAAAGGCAATAAAATGAGTAATTGACCCATTCCTCTTTCTGTCACTTCTATAACTTGAGGAATGGGTTTGTTCCATCACAAATAAGGTGTGGAAATGATGAGTTAGTGTTGGGGAAGGTCTGGAAATGTATTGGGTGTGAAGCCCTATCAATGAATTTTGAGTTTTCCACATGAAAATTGGAGGTTTTGGTATGTCAAATTGGGTTTTGTGAAAGGGAAGCATTATATTATGATGTTTTGAGCATGTTCAGGTTAGATAAGTTTTGTTGGAGGTGTTGGTAAGTTTGCAAGAGTGTGGGAAAGGTGTTTTCCAATAAACCCCTAGGGTTTTGACTAAAAAGAAGGGTTTTATGGTTTACCCTGTGTACGGTGGTTTCTCTGAGTTCTGATTGTGGATTATAAGGTTTTGACACTTAAAAATTTCTTCCCCAAGATTTGGTAAATTTTGGACAAGTCTAGAGAGTGGTACCTTTGTAAAAGTGGCCTAATTTGAGACCTAGAAAGTGAGAAATCCCTATTTTGAGAAGTTTGGTACAAAAAAACTATTGGTGATTGTTTGATATGTTGAAAATATTTGTAATGGGTCCCTTATGTGTGTTGATTTGTGAGTTGAAAGGGTGTGTTAGTGAAAAGATACCCGATCTAGTGGTTTGCCAATGCTACAAGGAAATAGTGTGATTTGGTTGAGAAAGAGTGAATGGAGAACTTTGTGATCTAATACTTGATTGGTTGTTGAATTTGTCATTAGTTGTGTTGCAGAATCTCCCTTACTACATCAAAGTGGTATCAGAGCAAAGGTACTAGATTGCTGTAGAAGAAAGTTGTAGATTGTGAAAGAGAAAGCTTGGAAAGTGAAGAGGCAAGTTTGCAAGATGCCTCCAAAAGCAAAGAACACAACAAAGGATATGAATGAATTGATAAAATAGTACATTAAAGAGATTAGAGAGCTGAAAGAGAGATTGGAAGCCTTAGAAACCAACAAAAGAAGAGAAGCAGTTGAGAGCAGTGAGTCGGAAGAAGAAGATGATGAATATTTTGAAGATGTTGAGGAAGAGCTTGATCCAGAAGATCAAAGAATGGCCAAGCTGATAAAGGTTGTAAAAGGTGAAAAATATAAGGTATAAATAGATGTGCAAAAGTTTGGTGGTAATTTGTATGAAGAGGAATTGTTAGATTGGATAGCTTTTTTGGATAATTATTTTGAATGTGAAGATATTCCTGAAGAACAGAGAGTGAAGATTTCCAAAACAAAGCTTAAAGGACATGCACTTGCATGTTGGGATTATATATAGTCAGAGAGAAGGAAACAAGGAAAGTCTAAGATTGTGGATTGGGAAAAGATGGTGGCTGAGTTAAAAGGTAAGTTTCTCCCTTCAGATTATCAAGTTCAAATGTTAAGAAGTTGCAAAGTTTGAGACAAAAGGAAATGGATGTAAAGGAATACACTGAATAATTTTATAGATTAAGCATGAGGTCTAATCATAATGAAAATGAAGATGAGAAAATAGCTAGGTACTTGGGTGGCGTAAGAATGAACATACAGGATGAGTTGGCTTTGACTAATCCTAGAAATGTAGAAGAATGTTACAAAATGGCATTGAAGGCCAAAGAGAAGGTAAAAATAAGACAAGAGAAAATGGTAAGAGGAAGAGGCAACACCATGAGAGGATGAGGAACTTTTTCTACTCCAAGGCAAGAAACTAAAAATCAAGGAGAAGCACCAAGCAAGAGAGATATACAAGCTATTGATTTCAGAGGTGGATATAGAGGCACAACGGGTAGATTTGGAGGTGGAAGAAACTCGTAACACTTTTGTAGGTAGATGTTATCATTTCCAAGAATATGGACATCTTACTTGGAAGTTCCCTAAGAAGGATAGTTCATCAGCAAGTGGAGGAGAAAGAAAACCAAATAGAAGAGCTCAAATAGTTCAAAAAGATGAAGTTGAAAGTAGTTCAAGTTCAAACGAATTGATTGCAAGGGTTGAAGTTGGTGAAATTATTATGATGAAGAGACAAATATTGAAGATCACAAAGTAGGAAGAGCTGCTTCAAAGAAAAGCTTTGTTTAGGACAGCCTGCAAGTGTAGAAACAAGGTATGCAAAGTCATTGTTGATTCAGGTTGTACAAATAATATTGTGTCTCATGAGATGGTAGAGAAATTGCATTTGTAAAGAGTACCTAGGAAATGGCCATATAAGGTGTCATGGGTTAGTGAAAAATAGTCTTTGATGGTGAGTGAACAAGCAAGGGTTGAGCTTCAAATAGGTCCATATAAAGATGAAGTACTTTGTTGCATACTACCCATGAGTTGTTGTCATTTATTGTTGAGAAGGCCCTAGCAGTTTGATAGGTTGGCCTTGCATAATGGTAGACAAAATACTTACACCATAGAAAAAGATGGGAGAGATTTTTTTTAACTCCTTTGGTTGAGAATATAGAAGAGTATGGTGAGGTTATTATGTTTGGGAGAAAGGAATGTGTGAAATTTGATTAAGGTAAAGACATGAGTTTGGCAGCCAATATAAGGTATGATAAAAATAGGACAGGAGGTAGTGGAAGTGAAAATGGTTTGCAGACAAAGAAGAATATCTACATGTGGAAGGAAAAAGTGAGTGGCAATGTGTCTTAGTCTAAGATAAGATAGTGAAAGAGTGAAGAGCCTTTGGAAAGGAAAGAAGGGAATAAAAGTGTGTTAGTTGTTGGATGATGTGATTGTGTTGCTGATATGTGGTTGTCATTGATGTCAACACTATTAGAATTTGATGTATTAAAGGTTGTATATGTTGAGGATATTGAGAAAATTGTAAAAGAAAGTGTTATAGGTTCCCAGTGGAACTGTGGAGGTCATGAAGTTTTTTTGCTCTGTAAATTGAAGATCAACTAATGTGAGCTAAAGGGTTTATTTCTAAGTGTATCTAGTCCATCCTCTAAAAATTTTAGAGGTTCGTGTGAAGATTTGTTCAAGTTATGAAGATTTGTGTTCTGACAGTGTTTTTGTGGGTTTTGTCAGTGTTCCTGATTGAAGTTTATGTGTTTTTGATAATTATAGTTGTTGTGGATGTTTCTCTGTTGTTTCTTGGTGCTCATGGATGCTTCTAGATCATTCTCTATCTTAGTGGTACGTCCACATTGATCGGTGTGCTCGTGGTCAAAGATTTTTCTCTGTATGTTCAGTTTTTCATGTTCTTGGCCAACATGATGGTTGTAGCATGTTGTGGATCTTTGAGGTGAAATTAATTGAAGTATTTTTGTGTTGGAGTTGTTAATTTGGGTCTCCACTATGTTGTGACTGACCTTGGTGGATTTTCATTGCAAATTTATTTGTAAATTTGGGCCGACATTGAAAATATGTTTTATATTTCTGGCCGACTAAGTTGTTGATATAATCTCATGTTGCAAATATATAAGAGTGATTTTTTTATTAGTGTAAAGTGTGCTCGGTGTGCTCCTATGTGTGTATGTGCGAATATCATTTGATTGCAAAGCAGAGTGTGAATAATATTGAGTGAAGTGTGAAGAAGATTGAGCAAAGTGTGAAGAAGTTTGAGCGAAGAGCGAAGAAGGTTTTCTATGCTTAATTGGAACTGTAATCAGGCTTGTGTAGAAGCTATTTTCTTAGTTCACAATTTGGATGGTTTTAATCCAAACCGTTCTTTGGACAGTGAGTCCTCTTTTGTATTTGAGTAGTGAGCTCTAGGCAGTGTGCCTGAATGCATATGCATTCCCATTATTTCTCATTATACTTTTAACAGGGTATAATATTGTGGACTAACCTTCACCATAGTTTTTCCCCTAATAGGGTTTCCACTTAAAAATCTTGGTGTTCTTTGTGTTTTTGATTTGTTGATTGTTCATGGTTTATCATTCATTCATCAGATCTAAGATTAAGTTAAGTAAAGTTTGAAAAAGTTTAATAATCTGAGACAACTGATTCACCCCCTCTCTCAGTTGTCTGTCCTTGTTTTGCCAACAATTGGTATTAGAAAAGGTTCCTCTAACAAATTTTAAAAGCTTGAGGTGATCCAAGATGGAATCATACAAGAAGGAAAGTCCTAGATTTGATGGAACAAACTACTCATTGTGGAAAGCTTGGATGGAGTGTCATTTGAAGTGTATTGGTGAACCCTTCTGTAAAATTACAAAGAATCAATATGTTATTCCTTATAATGGTCCTTCCACTATTGATGAGGTTAAAGAGGCTGAGAATAATGGTAGGGCTATGGAAGCTTTGTTGAGTGCTCTAAAATTTTTAGAAATGAAAAATGTGTTAGGTATGAAGACAACTCATGAGATGTGGAAAAAGATGGAAACTTTGTATGAAGGAGATGTACATATGAAGATGGCTAAGCTACAAATTTTGAAATGAAAGTATAAAAATCTGAAGATGGGTGAAGATTAAAATATTTCTTCTTTTATGCAGATAGTAAGTGAACTAGTGATGGGTATTAGATGTGTTGGTGGTATTCTGGATGAGGAAGAAATTGTGGCTAAGGTGCTTAGATCATTTCCTCCCTCCTACAAAGCAAAGGCTCATGCTATTGAAGAAACTAGATCATTGATGAATGTGACAAGAGATACACTGATTAGTAAACTTGTTGCCTTTAAGTTGAGCGAATTTGGTGATTCTGTTCCCAAGACTGAAACTGCATTTAAGTCTACTGTATCAAGAAGAAACAATCAAATATATGATCCAAGAGATATTTCTAGAAATACATTCAAGTATGAGGAAGAAATGAAGTAGCTTGAAGATGAAGAAAGAGAAGTAGAAGAGTTGGAAGCACTAATTGTAAAGAAAGAAGGTAGAGGACAAGGTAAGTATAAAGGAAAGTTGCCTATCAAATGTTTTTCTTGCAGTAAAATAGGTCATTTTGCATCAAGGTGTCCTGAAAGAGTTCTTAGATCTAAACCTTACAAATCTAGATTTCAAAAGAAATGCTACTTTTCTAAAGAAGGAGTGACTGATGATGAGTCTAATAAAGATAATGGAAATGAAGATGATTGTGTTTTCATTGCTATCAAGGAAAATAGTCTTGTGGCTATTGAATCTACTAAAGTTGAGAAATCTCTTGCAACCCAAATTGAAGAAAAGGATGAGTGGGTCATTGACAGTGGATGCTCACATCATATGACTAGTGAAAAAAGCAAATTTGTAACTCTATATAAGTATTATGGTGGGGTTGTAAGATTTGGAGATAACAATGCTTGTGTGATTCGTGGTAGAGGATCTATTTGTCTTGGTGGTAAGCATAACACTGATGATGTTGTTTATGTTGAAGGCTTGAAGCACAACCTGTTGAGTGTTGGATAGATGGTGGACAAGGGTTATGATCTTCAGTTCAAAGATGGAAGATGTAGAATATATGGAAGATTTGGAAATGTAATTGCTTCAGGTAAATAGACAAAATGTAATATTTTTCACCTGAATGTTGCTAGTGAAATTTGTTTAATTGCTCAAGTAGATGAAAGCTGGTTATGGAATAGAAGGTTGTGTCATGTGAATTTTGATAACATTGTCAAAATAAGTTCCACTCAAGCAGTAAGAGATCTACTTAAGCTAGTAAAGCCCGCTAGCACAATTTGCAATGAGTGTCAGATGGGAAAACATACTAGAGTTTCTTTTCAGAGCAAACAACATAATTCAAATGGATTATTGGAGTTGATACATACCGATCTATGTGGTCCCTCCAAAGTCATAATTCTTCATGGAGAAAGGTAATTTATGCTGATTATTGATGATTATTCTAGAATGATATGGGTTTCCTTCTTAAGAGAAAAATGTGAAGCATTAGAAAAGTTCAAAAGTTTCAAAGCTATGGCAAAAAATGAGAAAGGTCTAAAAATCAAATGCTTAAGGTCAGACAGAGGTGGTGATTTCACCTCCAGGGAGTTTAATTCTTTCTATGAAGAGCATGGAATCAGAAGACAGTTATCCTCTCCCTGAACCCCTCAATAGAATGGTGTTGCAGAGAGGAAGAACAAAAAAAAATTTGCATGTTGCTAGAACAATGATGATTGAAGGAAATGTGCCTCATATCTATTGGAGTGAAGCTGTAAGCACTGTTGTGTACACATTGAACTGGGTAAATGTAAATGGTAATTCTGGTAAGACTCCTTTTGAACTATGGTTTGGTTATAAGCCTACTATTAGGTACTTCAAGATATCTGGAAGCAAATGCTACATCAAGAGAGATGATGATATAGTCAAGTTTGATGCAAGAAGTGATGAAGGAATATTTCTAGGTTACTCTACTAGAAGCAAGGCCTACCGGTGCTATAATAGAAGACTGAGGAAAATGGTTGAGTGAAAATGTTAGAGTTGATGAGGATTTTGCTAAATCATCTAGATATTATGGATATGATTTAGATGAAGACAATACAAACAAATGGAAGAATGTTCAGACATAGAATCAACTTCAAATTGTGCCATATGTTCCATATGTTCCTTTTGTTCTAGTAAATCAGGGTAATCGGGAAGTAGAGACAAGTCCAAGTGTAGAAGAAAGAACAGAAGAATTAGAAGTTCAAGAGAATCTTAAAACTCTGAGGCATGTAAAGCTAAATCATTCTGAAAATCAAATTATAGGAGACAAGAATAAAGGTACACAAACTAGAAGAAAGATTGCAGAAGAGTATTTCCTGATTTCCAAGATTGAACCTAAAGATGTCAATGAAGCTTGCAATGACAAACACTGGATGGAAGCTATGAAGGAAGAATTAATGTAGATTGAAAAGAACAATACATGGATACTTGTTCCTAGACCTAAAGATAAAAATGTGATTAGTACTAAATGGGTCTTGCAGAATAAGTTGAATGAACAAGGTGAAGTGGTTCAGAATAAAGAAAGATTGGTATGTAAAGGGTATTCACAAATGGAAGGTATTGATTTTGAAGAAACTTTTTCCCCTATTGCCAGAATTGAAGCTGTAAGGTTATTTCTTTCTTATGCTACATATAAGAACTACAAAGTCTATCAAGTGCATGTGAAGTTAACTTTTTTGAATGGTGAGCTAGAAGAAGAAGTATATATTGAACAACCAGATGGATTTCAACTGACTAACAAGGAAGACATGGTTTTTTGATTGAAGAAAGCTCTATATGGAATCAAGCAAGCCTCGAAAGCCTAGTATGCTAGAATAAAAAAATATTTATTGAAGCTTGGATTCAATAAAGGTACTGGTGACAACAACTTGTATTTCAAATTGGATCATGAAAAAGAGTTAATTATTGAGGTCTTTGTTGATGACATTATTTTTGGAGGAGATGATAATCTATGTATGAATTTTTCTAATGAAATGAATAATGAATTTGAGATGAGTATTATTGGAGAGATGAAGTTATTTTTGGGATTGCAAGTTACTTAGTTAGACAAGGGGATCTTCATATCTTAGTCCAAATATGTGAGAGAGTTGGTAAAGAAGTTTGCATGGATGACTCAAAACCTATTGGTACTCCCGTGGTAACCAGATGTAAGTTGACACAAAAATAAAACAAGATACAAATCAATGATTGGTGGATTGCTCTATTTAACATAGACCAGACCAGACATTATGAATGTTGTATGTATGGTTGCTAGATTTTAGGCTGATCCAAAAGAGTCTCATGCGACTGTTGTAAAGATAATTTTTAGGTATTTGAAAGGAACAATTAATTTTGGGCTTTGGTATCCTAAGGATGATAATCTTACTTTGAATGCATATATTGATGCGGATTGGGCAGGAGATGTAGATGACATGAAGAGTACTAGTGGTGGTACCTTCTTCCTAAGGAAGAAGTTGGTGTCTTGGTTGAGAAAAAAATAGAATTCCATCTCACTATCTACTACTAAGGCAAAGTATATTGCTGCTACAAATAACTGTACTCAAGTGATGTGGATGAAATAGATGCTAAAAGATACCAGAGTAGTATATGATGAACCTATTGCCATATATTGTGATAACTCAAGTGCAATTAACATATCAAATAATCTGGTGCTACACTCTAAGACCAAGCATATATCAATCAAGTTCCACTTTCTGAGGGAGAAAGTGAGTGAGAAAGAAGTCAGACTGGAGTATGTTCCTACCAAAGAAAAAAATGTAGATATTTTCACTAAGCCATTGTCGAAGGATACTTTTGAGTATCTCAGAGGGATATTAGGGATGATTACCCCTCCTCATATGAACTAGGATGCATTAATTTGCATCAATCTATGCATTGCATGATCATATTCTGATCCAGATTGATGTTTCTATGGCTGCTACTCAGGGGGAGTAGTTAGATGTGTAGATATGTGGTTTAGAGATTTTTTGTGGAAAGATAATGCTTATCTTTTCCATTGATGTCAAAGGGGGAGAAGAGTAATGTGAAAAATTGTTTCTTACCTAGAGTGAAGAATCTTGTAGGGAGAAGTTCATGCAAAAGAGGTCAAGGAAGAAGAGTTAGAATCTAAGGAGAAGTAAGTGTTGATTGAGAGTTGGGTTGATGGTGTTTTTCACATCATTTGTTGCCATCAATGAAAAAGGGGGAGATTGTTGGATGTTGTGATTGTGTTTCTGATATGTGGTTGTCATTGATGTCAACACTATTAGCATTTGATGTATTGAAGGTTGTATATGTTGAGGATATTGAGAAAATTGTAAAAGAAAGTGTTACAGGTTCCCAGTGGAACTGTGGAGGTCATGAAGGTGTCTTGTTTTGTAAATTGATGATAAAATGATGTGGACTAAAGGGTTTATTTCTGATTGTATCTAGTCCATCCTCTGGAAATTTCAGAGGTTCGCATGAAGATTTGTTCGAGTTACGAAGATCTGTGTTCTGATAGTGTTTATGTGGGTTTTGTTAGTGTTCCTAATTGAAGTTTATGTGTTTCTGATAATTCTAGTTGCTGCAAATGTTTTTCTATTTTTCTTGGTGCTCGTGGATGCTTCTAGATCATACTCTATCTTTGTGGTACATCCACATTGATCGATGTGCTCATGGTTGAAGATTTTTCTCTGTATGTTCAATTTTTCATGTTCTTGGCTGACATGATGGTTGTAGCATGTTGTGAATCTTCAAGGTGAAATTAATTGAATTATTTTTGTGTTGGATTTGTTACTTTGGGTCTCCACTATGTTGTGGCTGACCTTGGTGGATTTGCATTGCAAGTTTATTTGTAAATTTGGGCCGACATTGAAAATATGATTTAAATTTTTGGCCAACTAAGTTGATATAATCTCATGTTGTGGATATATAAGAGCGATTGTTTTATCAGTGTAAAGTGTGCTCGGTGTGCTACTATGTGTGTATGTGTGAATATCATTCGATTGCAGAGAAGAGTGTGAAGAAGATTCAACGAAGTGTGAAGAAGATTGAATGAAGTGTAAAGAAGTTTGAATGAAGAGTGAAGAAGGTTTTTTGTGCTTAACTAGAATTGTAATCAGGCTTGTGTAGAAGCTATTTTCTCAGTTCACAATTTGGATGGTTTTAATCCAAACCTTTCTTTGGATAGTGAATCCTCTTTTGTATTTGAGTAGTGAGATCTAGGCAGTATGCATGAATGCATGTGCATTCCCATTATTTCTCATTATACTTTTAATAGGGTATAATATTGTGGACTAACCTCCACCATGGTTTCTCCCCTAACAGGGTTTCCACGTAAAAATCTTGGTGTTCTCTATGTTTCTAATGTGTTGATTGTTCATGGTTTATTATTCATTCATCAACTCTAAGATTAAGTTAAGTAAAGTTTGAAATTTTTTAATAATCTGAGACAACTGATTCACGCCCCCCCCTCTCAGTTGTCTATCCTTGTTTTTCCAACATTAGTAGGGACAGTCAAATGCCCTATAACAGTGAGCAAAGAAAAAGACTAGTCAAGAGCTAATGAGAGTGATGGGACAATGAGTAGAGGGACAGTGGTGAATTGTATTAGTGAAACAAAAAAAGGGAAGATAGTGGTTTGTGAAGGTAATAGTACAGTGAATAAGAGGACAAGAAACTTTGATGTTGAAATGATAAAGGCTAATAGTATAGGGGAATTCAAGATTGAGAAGAAAAAGGACAAGAAGATAAAGGTGAGTAATGATGGTAGGACAGTGAACAAAGTAGGTACAGGTCTAACAGAGGTAATAAAGTTTGATGAGATAGTTGGTAATGATGAAGGTGTAGATTTGACAGAGATAGTTGATGATACAAAGGTTCCTATGTTGGAATGTGATAAAAATTTAGATAAGGAGACTAGTGGACAGTGGTTGAGGCATGAGGAACAAAGGAGAGTAATGAAAGATAATGAAGGGAAGAATACACATAGATATAGAGATGTGACATCAAGACTTGAAGGTGGAAAAGATGACAAACACCCCACAACACATGGAGAATAGTTAGAGCAAAGATCAAGTGGAGACAAAGATACCAAAAAAGTGAAGAGAAAAAGGAGCTTGACAAAGGGAATCAAAGATGATATAGCCATGAAGATTACAAGGTTGGACATGTGACATTTATCTTTCCAAGGGACTTGGAAAAGCTCAAAGCTGGGGTGTATGGTGTAGGAGCACCATTCAAGGGTGTTAATCCTTTTAAGTTCATAAGGTCTAGGCTATAGATTTTTGGGTGAATTTTTTTTAAAATAAGGTCTATAAGACCATATATTGATGTATTAAGTCATTTGTGGTAAATTTTAGGTGTCTAGGTGGAAATTTTTTCAAAATGTGCAAAAAGTGCTAAGTTGTTAAATTGGAATAATACAAGGTTGTAAAAATGCACTAAAGAGGGAGACCAACGGTCACCTCTTTCAAAAGTTAGTTTCAGAAGTTGAGGAGGATTTTTTTAGCTGGTAAACACTATAAAATGCATGAGAAACTCGAATGGAAGGTTGTTGAACAATTTTGAAGACAAAAGCTTGAATAAAAGTATGATTTTCCTTCATTTTTCTATGTTTTATGTTATAACAACAGCTGTACGGACCCCGTACAACACCATTGTGGTTCATTTCTTTGTGGATTAACATTTTGGTTTGTCTTATCTTTCATTTGAGCCTATTTTGAAGGAATATAGTTGAATTTAGTGCATTTTGTAAGTCATTTTCTAGCACCGGTCTGATCACACAGATTTAGGGGTTGAAAGGCAATAAAATGAGTAATTGACCCATTCCTCTTTTTGTCACTTCTATAATTTGAGGAATGGGTCTAATCCATCACAAAAAAGGTGTGGAAAGGATGAGTTAGTGTTGGGGAAGGTCTGGAAATGTATTGGGTGTGAAGCCCTATCAATGAATTTTGAGTTTTCCACATGAAAATTGGAGGTTTTGGTATGTCAAATTGGGTTTTGTGAAAAGGAATTGTTATATTATGATTTTTTGAGCATGTGCAGGTTAAATAAGCTCTATTGGAGGTGTTGGTTAGTTTCCAAGAGTGTGGGAAAGGCGTTTTTCAATAAACCCCTAGGGTTTTGGCTAAAAAGGAGGGTTTTATGTTTTACCATGTGTATGGTGGTTTCTCTGAGTTCTGATGGTAGATTCTAAGGTTTTGAAACTTAATAATTTATGTCCCAATAGTTGGTAAAGTTTTGACAATTCTAGAGAGTGGTCCCTTTGTAAAAAGTGGCCTAATTTGAGGCCTAAAAAGTGAGAAATCCCTATTTTGAGCAGTTTGGTATAAAAAAAATATTGGTGATTGTTTCATATGTTGAAAAGCTCTGTAATGGGTCCCTGATGTGTGTTGAGTTGTGAGTTGAAAGGGTGTGTTAGTGTAAAGATACCTGATCTAGTGGTTTGCCAATGCTACAAGGAAATAGTGTGATTTAGTTGAGAAAGAGTGAATGGAGAACTTGGTCATCTAATACTTGATTGGTTGTTGAATTTGTGATTAGTTTTGTTTTAGGATTTCCCCGAAATGTTGAAGTGATGGTAGAATAGTGAAGTTCAAGAAGAGTCTGTAGTTTTTTTAGATCCTCGAGAATTGGAGGAGCACCAAAGGTAGGTGTCCAAACGGTGGTGGGAGGTGGAGGATTAGTTTCAAGAGTACCCACAAGTGTTTTAATTTTGAATGGTAAGGTGTGACCAAAATCTTTAGCAAGGTTGGTTGCAAGATTAGGTATGTAAGTTTGAGTTAGCCCTTGTGATGGGGTTGTGAAATCCTATGTGAAACTTTGTGCTACAAACATTGGGGAGATAGGAGCTACACTTTCAAAAATTTGATGTTCTAAAATTTCTTCTCTAGTGAGCTCAAATGGGTTGTTTGTGATGTCTTCAATTTCATATGGTCCTAAAGGAGATGATGGTTGTTGTGATGGTGTAAAATGGCTTCTAGGATCAAATTCTAAAGGATTTGGATCACTTGAGGTAAATGTAACTTTTTATTTTTCCATGATTCTCTTGTGTTGTGATCTCATCTTTACCATAAATTTGGTGTCAACTATGGGAGATTTGTGTTGAGTTTTGTAATGTTTGAACTCCCTAGTTGACTCAAACCTAGGTAAAAGAGATGCTATAAGTATTTTGGAAGCAATGATAAAAATGTGGGATGAAAAGATGGGTGATGTGGGAAATGATCTTTGAAAGCATTTTGGGACAACACTTTTGACTTGAGTTTGATGTTTTGATGTTGGAATAAAGGATGATAATGAGCCTAGAAATCTTTAGGGTAGACTTGTGACCTTCAAGATAAACTAGTTCACAAATGATAACTATCTCAACTAAGTGCATGGAAATGGATACATTTCACATACAAAGTAGCTAAGGTAGCAAGTTGGTTTGATGTTTAAGTCCCAAAGTGATACTGTATTTGAAATTTTGCAAAGATAGATGAGGTGAATGATGGAATTTTGATGAATGGGTGAGTGAAATGTTGGACCCAATGTTGACCTCAAGTGAACCTTTTGTTTCTACAATAACAATGTAGTGAGAATGATGCTAGACCTCTAAAATGTTCAAATCCTAGAAAATTAGAAAATGAAGGGGAATGTTCAAACTTGTTTGGGCTCTCCTAGCTCTGGCATAAAAGTTTCTCAATAAAGTGTAATGGTTGTAGTAAAATATGGATGCCCACTTTTGACTATAATTTGTTTGATGATTCCTACATCTGAAATGGAGTGTTGGAGACTTTCCCTTATGAAGTTTAACTGTTTTATGAATCATTTAGAGGAGTTGGGTATCATGAAAAAGACTAGGATTTTGACTCCAAAAGAATGAAAAAAATTATGGACTATACCATGAAGCATGTCTTGTTGGAAACAAGCAACATTGAGAGGGGGGCTGAATCAATGTTCTAAAAAAATTAACTTTGTTATTCTGATCATTAACCCACTTTAAGCATTCAACCAAGAGAAATATGCAGAAAAAGAAAGAAAATAAACACAACACCATAACACAAGGATTTTTACGTGGAAACCCTATTAGGGGAAAAACCACGGTGGATGGCCAATCCATAATATAATTTGAGTATACTCAAAAACAAGTACAAAATGGGAATGCACTTGCATTCAGGCACACTGCCTAGAGCTCACTACTCAAAATAGGAAGGCACAATGCTTTACAGAGATTTGGATTATATCTAAGAGAATGAACTAAAAGAATAGCATCTACAAATGCTTGATTATAGTTCTAGTTAGGCTCAATTGTTGATCTTCTATCCTTTTGACTGATACTAAACTTCTTCTCTACTCTTGCTCTGAATCGCACCATAAAAATTTTATGTGCAAGTGAAACTATGTATAAAATCACTATAACACTCTTTTGATATTTGCAATACACATTGACACACCACACACATATATCAAAATGATATAATAGATCATACATATATATTCACGACTAACAATTTAATCACAACAAGTCGGCTTCAATAAAACTTAAAAATATTAGCAACTATCAGCTCAAATCTTAATAATTATCCAATGCACATCCACAACAATTGGCTACAACTTAGCTCAGACCCAAATCAAGATGAGTGAACACAAAAATATTCGAATAAGCATTCCTTGAATATCCGCAACACATTATATCAATTGAGTCAGCCCCAAAATACTGATAAACAAAAAAGTATCAACCAGATCACTAAACTTACACATGACTTGGTACAAGGCACTAAGATTTCTAGATAACACAAGAAATACACTGATGAATCTTTTGTGAGATTCACAACTCAAAATAACAATTGGAAATCTGCAAGTGAATCGATGATCACCGAACTGCCGGATGCTCTGTTCTTCCTAACTATCCTCAATCTGACTACTGGTATAAGAAAATGATGTCATGCGGATCAAATCACTGACTAGGGTTGCCATTAATGACAACACCAAAGCATAATTATAGTGTCTCTTGCCAGAAATCTCCCCCTTTGGCATTCATGGAAACACTTAGTAAAAAATGACTAAGTGTCAGATCAAAACCAACATGAAGTACATTGCCACTTCAAAACTTCAAAAAACTAATCTTCAATCTTGGCTCAGAAAAGCAAGTCCCCTAGGATAAATACACATTTTTCACTGTACACTTCTCTCCCTTTGACATCAATGGAAAAAACTAGGGAAACCGAAACAAAATTCCAAAACTATATAGGGATGAACTTGTAACTTACAAAAGTTTGAAAATATCTGCAAAGTATTGCTTCAACCCTCTTAAATTATTGTTGCAAACCTTTTTGAGACTCTACAAAACTTTTATGTGACCAAACATAAGTAAGATTGAGCTTCTGTAGATTCTAGGTTCACTAGGTCACTAACTACCACAACAAATTTTGCTTCCTTCAAAGCACTCACCATTATCTCAATCTTCAAAAAAATTAGTCTTCTAAGTTCACTTACTCTCCCAACAATCCTGTCATTCTCACTCTTCAAGAATCTTATTTTTTCAAGTAGAGATGTTACTTGACTTTCTTGCTGAGCAACATCACCAGCTAATGGATCAAAAGTGCTAGAAATGATAACCAATTGATTTTCAAGATCCTTCACCTTTTTCTCATTACCTTCAGTAAACTTGGAAAAAACTAAACATACCTTATAGGCCTTTCCAGATTCAGATATGGAACCTTGAATGTTCTTCATGTAGGTAGCTAACAGATTCTTATCCTTTGCAATCACTTCCTTCAACCAACTAAGTCTTTTACCATTAAACTATTTTTGCACTTTATCCTCAACAGATTTTTCAAGAGACTCAAATTGAGTACTTACAACATTTATGAGCTTCTTTAGCTTACTGGAAGAGGAACCAAATGGATCCATGACATGAGTAGGCATTAATTTTTATAGAACTCCAAATGCAAGGCTTAGCAATTCACTATCCTCTATGTGAGACTTTAGAATCTTCTCACTAACCTTATCTTGAGCAATTGATGCAACCTTCATCATCTAAATTGGAGACAAAGTGGATAAATTGATTGAGCTTTCATCCAATTCAGGATCAAAATCTTCTTGTTGCTCCATCAGAGATTTCTTCACTGCCTTGGCAGTGTCTCTTTCCTTCACTCTAATTTCCTTGAACTTTTTCTTCTTCAGCCTTGGGTTCTTCATAGACTGTTTCTAGATTTCCTTTGGGTGCTTCAACCTTCTTCTCCTCAAATAATACCACCTTAGGAACTTCAGTTTCCATAGGTGTCTTTGTATTTTCCACATTAGGAGGAATATGAAAATCCTCAACATCTACATTTACTTCCTCATTTTCTGGAACATTTTCAGTATTCATTTCCTCAACATTAATCTTATTCTTTGACATAAACTTTTCTAGAATCTCCTTGGTTTCACCAACAACAACATTAGTTTCACCAATCATTAGTTTATTTACCCTTGTCTTGCTCTTAAATTCCTTTTTAACTTTTTCAAGGAGTGAATTCATCTCCTTAATTGACATTTCTAGACATAAATCTGCAAGAATTTTCTTCCTCGGATTCTCTTCTTCTGTTTTAGCACTTAATCTTCTTGACTCCAAAATATTATACTGACTCTTTGGTAAGCCAAACATAATCTCAACAAGAACTTTATTGAAAATTTTCATATGTTTTATTGTGGCTTCTTCAAGAACTCTTTGACTGGATTCATCAAAAGTTTCGTACAATTCACAGAGGGGCTTGAGATTTCCATACTTGATAACTGCATTCTCAACTTCCTCAACTGACATACAAGGTTTGTCAACCTTTTCCCTTTTCTTTGCTTCTTCTTCTTCACTGGAATATTTTCTCTTAGTTAACTTTACAACCTGACTTCCGGTAGCCTTCATTTCTCTCAAAAATTCTTCTGATTCTATTTCCTCATCTTCTGTAACAACTTCATATGTTCTTGTTCTCTTATTCTTCTTCCTTTTACTGGAACGCTTGTCTTGAGCTGGCTTGGTTGTAGGGGAACTCCATGTAGATCTAGTGTGGGCAGAGGATGCTCCCAGACTAGTAGACTCTATTTTTTTTTTCATTTTTGCTACTTCTACCTCATCTCTCCTCCTTGTTTCTCTCAAAGCTTCTACCGGTATGCCCATATTTTCTGCAAAAACTTCTACCTCTTTTCTTACTCTCCTAGTCCTATCACCATTTTTTTCAATTCCTTATGAACCTGCATACTTTTCTCTGCATAATTTTGAAACCTTTCTTCTCCTTGATCCAAAGGTGAACTCAACAAGTGTTTTTCATACATCTTCAAGATGTTCTCCTCCACTTCATATCCCATAGGCATGATCCATATTATTTTGGGATCAACAACTTCCATATAACATTGGTCAATATCCACCATGAAGCAGATAGTATCTTTGTACTATTCCATAATTAAATTGGGAATTCTTTCCCTGGCATGCATCATATTCTAGAAATTTTTGAAGTACCCCCAGAGGGTAGTATTCTTGACTTGACGATCACCAATTCTAAACAACATGTTCCTTATCTAAATAGCTACAGGAACATTATTTTTCCAATGTACTTTTCCAACACCCAAAACCTCATCCATGAAATAGAAAAATAAACATAATAGCAGACTACCATATTTGAAAGTATTCTTCTTATCTTTCTTGAATTTACTCAGATTCTCCATCAACTGACTTCTAAGCAGCTTGTACAAGTCATATTCTGCATTTTGCTTTGCCATTTCATAAGCTGCATACATGGTTGTACCATATATAGAATTATCTTGGCTAGAATGGTATATCTTGTAGCCAATGAACATTGATGCAAATTTTACATCCACTTCAGCAATATCTTCTATTGAAATTGCCCTTCTATCCCATTGTGCACCTGTTGCCTCTGTAACCTTCTCATTCTTCATGGATTTCAAGACTGGAAGTCTACCAGTGGAATTCAAACCCGTGACTACACATGTAGCCTCTTTTGTGATCTTGAAGGGTATATTTAGCCACATGAAATCAGCATGAACATGGCTCAAAATGTATCTAACCCATTCATTTTCCTCAAATATGGGAAATTTCCCAAACTGCGTGAACTTCTCTTCTAGGGTTCTAAATTCTGACTTTACAATAAAATTCTCTCCAATTATATGATGGGAATACAGATTCATCATTTAAAAACTTCCTAATTATTCAATATTGGCATGTATATAAGCCCTAATATATTTTGTATGCAATACTCCATATGGCACAAATAAAAATGCACTGAGAGGCTCGGTCTCAACAGACTTATAGGGATGCCATTTGAATTTAGGATGGGGTCTGTCCTTGACTTCAACTACCAGATGAGTGGACATGATTACAAATTCACAAATTCATAGGATTTTTGATAAATAAATTTCTGTCAGATCGAAGTTTGATCCCATATTCTTCTTCATGCTTTGAATCTCTCCACAATTCAACAAAGTTCACTCCAGGGCTCTTCAAACTACTTTCCTCCAAAATGAAAAGTGAAAAATGAAGGATAAAAATATGTTTTTATCATCTGCATACCTAACCATTTTTGTCACAATAAATGCCTTTACCCTAATTCATCTAGTTACCCTATTTCCATGTACTAAAAACTATACAATACTACATCCAATTGGGTTAAACAACATCTGAAAAGCATTGATCCATCTACTGGACTAGTCCACATTCTAGTATCAATTGCCTACATGGGGCTAAAGGATTTTTCTGACAACTCCCCCTAGGCCAAAGGCCTAAAACTAATTCTCAGAGGAATTTCTAGAAGTAGATTCTGGAGCTGTCATATTTCCTTCAACAGAGGGATTATTTTTCACCCATTTCTTCTGCATTTTCCTCCTTATAACATATGTAGTAACTTTCCCTTTTCCTTTGACATCCTGCTATGTATTCTATCTTACCAGACCTCTTTTGTTCTAGCAGAATCTAGCAATATGGCCAAATTTGTTGTAGTTGTAACACACAACATTTCTCTGTTCAGACCAACTATTCCACTAATTTTTCCTTGATTTGCATTGGTTAGCAATATGCCCAAGTCTATTGCATGCATAGCATCTAATATCTCTATGAAAGTTGTTCATCACATTTCTAGATTCATTAGATTTATGACCAAACTTGCTACAATTAAAGCACTGGTCAACCTAAGAATGATGGTCCACTTGGATTCATCCTGCTTCTACATTGAGAAGCCATATGGCCAAATTTGTTGCAAGAAAAATAATAACCATTGAATCTCTAAGCATTTGGTTGTCTCACTAGATTCCTTCTAGCTCTATTTATCTAATTTCCTTGCTGGAATCTTCCTTGTCTAGAATTCCTTTGTCTAGATCTGGAACTTTCACCTTCCTCATAGCCAAGACCTCGCTTGTCACCATCAGTCCTCTGACCTTTAATCAGTTCATCAAGCTTGGCTAAGCTTGCTTTGAATTTCTCCTTGTACTCATTTGCGGCAGTAAGTTCATTTCTAAGATCATCAAGCCATTTTTCAAGAACTTCCTCATTGTTTTTAGATTGTTCCAATTCATTGTCCAATTGGCTGCATTGTTCAGATTTTTCTTTCAAGGATTGAGAAAGGTTTTCTTCATTCTTCTTTCTATCTTCAATCTCCTTGGTCATCTTCATCATGATAAATTCCATCTCACGCTTTAGGGCAGCATTTTCTTTGGAAATATTTTCACATTCTTCTATTTTCTCCTTTAAGGCATGACTGATTTTTCTTCTGCTTGATAATTCCTTTCTTTTCTCCCTTGATTCATTGATTTTGTCTTTTAGTGACTACATGATTTTTTTTGCACTCTCAAGATTTTCTTGCAATTCTCGGTTCTCAGATTTTGACTGGTCAAGATCATCCAGGGCCACCATAGGTTGTTGTTGAAGACTGCTTGTATCCATTGTGAACACTTTCCAAGATCTCCCCAAGCTACTAGACTTCTTCTGAGGAACTAGCTCTGATACCAATTGTTGGAAACAAGCAACACTAAGAGGGGGGTGAATTAGTGTTCTGCAAAAATTAACTTTATTATTCTAATCATTAACCCACTTTAAGCATTCAAGAAATATGCAAAAAACATAAAGCAAATAACCACAACACCATAACACAAGTATTTTTATGTGGAAACCCTATTAGGGGAGAAACCACGGTGGATGGCCAATCCACAATATAATCTAAGTATACTGAAAAAGAAGTTTACCAAATGGGAATGAACTTGCATTCAGGCACACTTCCTAGAGATCGCTACTCAAAATAGGAAGGAACAATGCCTTACAAAGATTTGGATTAGATCCAAGAGAATGAACTGAAAGAATAGCATCTACAAATGCTTGATTACAATTCCAGCTAGGCTTAGTTATCGATATTCTATCCTTTTGACTGATACTGAACTTTTGCTCTACTCTTGCTCTGACTTGCACCATAAAATCTTTATGTGCAAGTGAAACTATGTATAAAATTGCTCTAACAATATTTTGATATTTGCAATACAAATTGACACACCACACACATATCAAAATGATATAATAGATCATACATATATATTCACGACTAAAAATTTAATCACAACAAGTTGGCTTCAATAAAACTTAAAAATATTAGTAATTGTCAGCTCAAATCTTAAGAATTATCCAATGTACATCCACAATAGTTGGCTACAACTTAGCTCGGACCCAAATCAAGATGCGCGAACAAAAAAATATTCAAATAAGAATTCCTTGAATATCCGCAACACATTATATCAACTGAGTCAGCCCCAAAATACTGATAAACAGAAAAGTATCAACCAAATCACTAAACTTACACATGACTTGGTACGAGGCACTAAGATTTCCAGATAACACAAGAAATACACTGATGAACCTTTCATTAGATTCACAACTCAAAATAACAACTAGAAATCTACAAGTGAATTGATGATCACTAAATTGTCGGATGCTCTGTTCTTCCTAACTGTCCTCAATCTAACTACCGGTATAAGCAAATGATGTCATCCGGATCAAATTACCAACTAGGGTTGCCATCAATGACAACACCAAAGCATAATTATAGTGTTTCTTGCCAACATGTCTATAAAAGTTTGCTACCAATTATTTTATGTTTTCGTGAACTACTCGAAGGTGTTTCTTAAGAGCTTTTGGAGTGAGATGACTAAGTCTAAAATGAAGACCTATAGACTTTGGCTTAGGAATCCTCATTTTTTGTGAGATCATGTGGGAAAAATTTAAGTTTATGGAATAAAGGAATATGTTTATTGCCACGTGAGGTGGTAATAGGGGCCTTCCATCCTCAATATCAATGTGTTCCTCTTCTTCGTCTAAAATGGTTGTTATATTTCTCCACTATGAGTTTGTTTCCTTGTTTTCAAAAGTGAAGGTTCTCAAACTGCTAATGAGATCTATTTTTTCACCATTTATGAGTTCAAAGTTTTGCTGAATTATAGCACCTAGAAGATTAGGTTGTTCAACAAGAGCAATTGATCTCCAAATATTCATGTGGGATTCATTTTTCAATTTATCTTTGCTTAGGTGAATTGATTTTACCACAAAAACTTGTCTTTGATTATGTTTCCAAACTAGATGTTTCTGTCAAAAACATCATAACTTTCACAATGTCCATTTCATGAAATTCACGAGGTTAAAGCCACAATTGTCTATGTTTTCTTTGGTAAATATGGATTTGAGATTAATGTCAAGATATTTAGAAATCACTATGGATAAATCCTTAGGGCAAGCAACAATATCAAGGATAACTCAAGAAGTCCATATTTAAGCCAATTTTTTTGAAATTTTGGATAGTGAATGTTTTTTTTTGGATCATTTTGAAATCAAGAAAAGTGTTAAACTGACTCACAAGAAATACAACCCTAGGATAGAAATGGCTATATTTGTTGTATTCTCACTTGGATTTCTCCAGCTACGCTTATTCAGAGCGGATGATTAGAAGCTTGACCACACTGGCTCCCCTCCATGACACTCACTTCTACAGGTCAACCAAGCTTCAAGTTCTCATGAATCTCCCATGAAAAAAAAATCATCTCTACTAAGAACCACAAATACGTGGGATGACTTTGGAGGTATGACCTCCTGACATCAACAAATATTAGGGATTTTTGGCTACTACACAAAGGTTCATAATAAGGGCATCCAATTTAGGGGGTGCAATGATAAAATCCTTGTGAGAGGTCTCCCAACCCTTAGAACAAGGGATTTACACATCATAAAGATACTAGGGGAGAGCTATCATGCACCACTTCCCATTGATTACGATTTTCATCGAAACCACAAATTTATATAGTAGTTTGGAAGAGCTTGGCTTATGCTCATTACCGCTTGGTTCGTTCCCTTGGGGTGAGTACTTTTTCCCACCAAGGCAGGCCCTCTGAAGGTGAACAATAGCAAGTAAGTACATCCGTAGTTTGATCATCTTTGTTTGCATGCACAAAGAGAGAACACACACCATGCCTTTTCTCACACTAGCATGGTTGTTCAATTTTAAACCCAAATTGAAAGATGGACGTGACTTTGCAAAGTGTTAGAGAATATTTTTTTTTCTCAAGATCACCAAATGGCACAAGAGAATTGCATACGCATTCACTAGCAATTTTGAAAAGTCACAAAACAAAACAAACAGTTGTCAATTTTTCCTTCAAAGCAATAATGAGTTAATTTTATGCACCAATTGAAAGATGAGTTTGCCTTGTTCAATTTTAAGCCCAATTGAAAGATGTGATGTGAGGGTTCATTTTTATCCAACTTTGAACGTTCATTTTAAACCCAATGGAAAACTAGTGCATTGCCTAAAAATGAAAGTAAACAAGCATGAAATTGGGTTATAATTGCCCCAAATCATTGAACACTAGTTACAATTATAGAATGTTAAGATAGAAGAGAAGGTATTTAATTTCTCTCATGCCTTTAAACCTACAAAACACTCTTAGTCTAACAATGAAAACACAATCAGACATCCATTAGTGATCAGATAATCAAAATAAATTAAGTCACATGTCGAAAAACAAATTTAAAGTTTCTTACCCTGGTTGAGCATCGCTTCACACGATAGCGTCACAATTTGAACTTTGGGCATCACTCTGGTGAATTTGAGCATCGCTCTATAGCAAGACTAGTGAGCACAATTGCGTCATTGTTTTGATGGGTGTCGTTGAAAATGAATGTGTCACTGTTTGAAATTTGAAAGCGTCAGTCTGGTGAAAATGAGCGTCATCATTTTTGTTCCACTATATTTCAAATTTGAATACACGTCACTATATTTAAATTGGCATCAGCCAATTAAATACGCGTCACTGCATCAAATTGCTTAGGCATCACTATATGGTAACGCTATTGAAATAGTGTCATTTTTTGTGGTTTGAGTGTCACTACAACCTGCAAAGCAATATGAACATGGATTTTGAGCTAAAAAACAACTAAATGATAGGTTTTCCCTCCTTCTAGTGCTAGAATGTCGATGCGAGGATAATGGTATGGACCAAATTACACTTGATCCATGAAGAATTGAAGCATAATGAAGCCACCAATACTTGAATCTGAACAAGATTGATCAAACAAGATTAAAACCAAACATTTCATCAAAACTTATCATACTAAACTACGAAAACCATCAAAACATCTATTCTAATCCATTCAAAATTTATCTTGTTGTGGAATTGGTGTCGCATTGATGTGGACCAACAACCCTTTCCCAATTCCATGATAGTGAGCTTGTCTCAAACGATTCTATGGAAGAGAGTCAATGAAACCATGGTGTTTGATGTGTGAAAACCTAAATTAAGCTAAAATGAACATGATGCAAGCTAAGTTACCATGATTTTATGCTACAAATGATCTAATTATGCAATTGCTAAACTAATGCTAAGCTAATCTAAGCTAATCTAAGCTAATTTATGCTAGAATGATGCTAAAAGATGAAAACCCTAATTTATTTACAAATTAGGATGGATGCATGAAAGCCATTAATGAAAGCTTGAAGCTAATATGCAACTAAAATGAACTAAAATAAGCTAAATAGTGAGTAAAAGATGAGTGTGTGCAAGTATATTTAACAGCATAATTTTGCAATAAAAGATGGATCCCTTTGTCTCCAAATAGTGATCTATTTATAGGAGAGAAAATGAAGAATGGATGGTTGAGATCAGAAAGCTTAATCAATGGTTCAAGATGAAGGGGATGAGAGGCATGGATCATGGATTCTCATCAATGGATGATAATGCAAGATGAAAGTTAATCAAAGGCTCACAATTGCCTCAAACAAACACACTTTTGACCTGTTCACATAGGTCAAAGGTAACTTGTTTAGGAGGTTGAAGGGCTAACTTGCTTTTGAAGTTAAGTGAGTTGATTGGAGGAGATAGAATATTCCTTTAGGGTGAGGAAAAAGGTTAATTTTAAAAATTAAAACAAAGTTTTGATTGTGCAAAAAGGATAAAGAGTATTCCATGGGAATATTCCCTTTAATTAGAGGAAAATTAGTTTAATTGCTAATTAAACAAGGTTTAATTTATGCAATTAAGGAATTATAAGAAATAAAAGATATTTATTAAATTGGATGATTTAATAAATAGGGGAGGGGTGGAAATGATATTTAATTAAATAACTTAGGGTTATTTAATTAAATAAGATGACTTAGGAGATTAAATTAAATACTTTGATTAATTTAATTTAATGAGATGAAGTGTTAGTATGAAAAGAGGTGAATTAACCTAATTAAATTAATTAGGCCAATAAATGAAAATGATGCAATTAATTAATTAGCTAGGCTAATTGAGTCAATTAGGTGAAAATAGGATAGATAAAGAGGAAATGATGTTAATAAATCCGATTCGAGTGTATGACATTGATTAGGACATTTTTCAATGTCTACATTTTTCCCCTCTTTGAAGCGAGGTACCTATTGCTTCGGTTCAAAGACCAATTTTGAGATGATTTTTTTTTCCTTTTCTAACTAGCCTTTGTACCCAGTTTGACCACAACTTTGACTACTCATATATTGAGTGTTTGAACTCCTTTTAGCTCTATTCAAGTTGTGTTGGGTTCCTATTTTCAAGCACTTCATCATGGAAAAAATTTATGGAGCATATGAAACACTTAAATTTTTGGTGAAAACATCCACCTGGATCAGTCCTCCCCACTGGAGAGATTTTGGACCTTTGAAAGCTTGATTACGAATCTCCATCCATTTTTCCTTGCTTGAATTCATCCCCTTCAATCCCACTCTGAGGTATTCAACTTCTCCCCTTCATGAATTCCTAACATTCCTATCTAGGATGACATCCTCTAGCAACTCTAACATATACTCTAGTGAAAGATCATCAACTGGTGGAACCTAAATGTTCATGTCTTAATCTAGTATCATTGGAGGCTCATACAACTTCAGATTCTCAACAGTGACAACTTAATAGATATGCATGTATGGAGGAAGATCAAGGCGGAAGGAATTGGTACCAATCCTTTCTAGAATCTCAAAAGGACCATACATGATTATCTTGAGCTTTGTTCCTTCACCTTGCATTCTTTCCTTGCCGATATGTAACCAAAATTTGTCTCCAACTTGGAAATGATGATCGATGTGATGCTTACCATGTCGAGCCTTGTATTTTTCTTAGCTCTTCTCCAACTATGCTTCCACTACCTGATGAATTGCTTGGATCTTCTAGATGAACTTCAAATCCTTTTCTATGTCATGGCATCCATCTTCAACATCATCCTTTCCAAAAGCAAAGTTCATCAATGTTTTAGGCAGATACCCAAAACATGTTTTGAAAGGAGACCTTTTCATATAAGAGTGTACCACATGGTTGTAACCATGATGCACATAGTGTAGACTCTCATCCCACAACTTGGGATGCTTACTGCAATAACCCCTCAGTAGATGCACAATTTTCCTATTTACTACCTCTCTTTTTTCATTAGTCTGTGAATGGAAGGTTGTACTCTTCTTCAGTTTAGTGTCCATGAGTTCCCATAATGCTAACCAAAATTCCCCGAAGAATCAAGAATCTTGATCTGATACAATAGAATTAGGTAACCCAAAATGAACCCATACAAATTGAAAGTACATATTACCTGTTAGTTCAGCAGTGACCTATTTCTTACAAGGCATTAGAATACACATTTTGTTGAACTGGTCAACTACTACAAATAGATAATCATGTCCCTTCCTAGACATGGGTAAACCCCCAAAAAATTCCATTGAAACACTTTCCCATGGAAGGGATGGAACATGAAGCGGTGTGTACAATCCCAAAGTCCTATTACTAGGTTTACTTGTTGCACACATTACACATCCTCTAACATATTTGGATACAGTTTCTTGCATATGAGGCCAATAGTAGTATTTTTGTAATTGTGTCATCGTTTTGCTTACCCCGAAGTGTCCAACAATCAATGATGTGTGTGCTTCACAGATCACCTATGCTTGTTTATTTTTTGGAATGCATAACTTTCCCAAGTGATACAACAATTTATCCTACACATAGTAATCTTTTTTTTTCTTCTACATGTTTGCCTTGGATTAAAGTTGTGTTGTGTAGTTTTCTCACACATGTGCCATTGAAAGCAGGGACCCTCTTTTGCTTTTTCTTTTGGTATTTTGGCCCTTGTTATGTTGAGGTTTTGTTACCTTTGCACGTGCTTGAATGCTAATCTTATTCATGTAAATTCCCCCCTTCTAGGAAGCACTTTGAAAATCTAATGTTTTGGGAAATTTTTAGGTTTTTGGCTGCTTTCGGGAAAATCCACTCTTGGCAGAATTCCCCGGATCCTCTCCAAGTCTGGTCCTATTTGCTTTATGCCATGATTTGGAGATTTCTTGTCTTCATGGAATTCCGCGATGGTTGGAACTTTTTGAATGTCCATTGTCTCGTCGGGTTCCCAGATTCTGGTTTTAGGTTGTCTTGTCAGCTGCATTAATGCTTCTTGTACAATTTTTGAGGGATGTATTTAGTCGATCTTTGGGGATTTTCTTTCCATTATGCTTTATCATTTGCATTCAATTGAGTTGAGTAGCTTAATCTTGAGGTGTTCAACTCGATTTGGAGCTTTGGACTTGCAAATTGTTGGATTTGGTGGTGATTTCCTAGGCATTATTGTTGCTGTCCTTTGCTAAGCGCCAATAAACTGTCATTCATTATTGTTGAAATTGATTTCCACTTCATCAAATGGTATCTACATGTTTCCTTGCTTTTTATTGATGAATGTGAGTGGTCCTCTGGCATTCTAGATTTGCTTGGAGTCTGAATTCCTGTATGTTTGGGAATTTCATGGCTTGGCTTGGGTTGCTTGATAAAGTCTGATTTATGGTTTCCCAAGTAAGTTTTGAGTTCATTATTTCATTCACATCAGAAGATAGCTTGCTGGTGGGGCATAAATAATCTTTTGTGAGAACCTAGCAGCTAAGTTAACCTGAACACCAAGCTTTCCCTATGTTTTAATGGTGGATTTTTAGGGTTTTATGCCTAAGGCATCGCCATTCCCTCTTGATTTGCTTTCAGGTGAGCCTCAAATTTAAAGATTATCTTTGGGAGGTTCAAGTGAAATTAGTTCCATGACCAAATTCCTTAAATATGTGATCATTTGATCAATTTGAGCAAGATCGTGAGAGAACGTTGATATTTGGGTTTTCCTTTAGTTTTAGGATTTTCTTTCACTGGCGGATTTCCCCGATTTTCCTAGTCTTTTCTGTTTTCCTGAAATATGTTGAAACCCAGAGTCTTGCCTTATTCACGGATTTCCGTTGCTTCCAGATTCTTCTAGATTTTCCTTTGTCCCTTCGTCTTTCCAGAATTTGTAGATTATCGCTTCTTTCATGGAAATCCGTCCCATGCAGAATTTCCCAAAATTTAGTGGAAAGTGAAGGAATATGAGATAGCATGGTTTGTTAACATATGATTATGCATGTTATGATTAATTTGAGCTATTGTAATATGTCTCATGTTGTTTCTTGGCTTATGATGATTTACTAAATAACTAATGGATGCTTTTCATGTTCATTTCACTGGAATCTGCCTAGCTTGGAATTTTTGAAATTCCTCTCTGGCCTAGATTCCGCAGATGGTTTGAAAACCCGAACTTTGAGATGATTATTTTTTATAAGATTTAGAGAATCTTGATTATTATGGGGACTCATTTTGAAGATGAATATGTTATTGGTGATTAATTACCTTAGGTTTTCTCTAACCTTTACTATGGTTTCTTTGTTGGATTGTAGGCTGAGTCAAGTAAAGTAATGACTAGTGGAACCAAGGGTAAGGTGATGGATCCTAGTGCAAAGGGATCTTCTATATCTAAAGTAGAAAGGATCAAGATGGACATCAAGATTAAGATCCTGGAGAGTAATATTACTTCTATCTGGTCAAAGGTGACTGACACAAATGCTGGACTATGGGACTATGAGGAGTTCAAGACCAGGATGGCAGAGCAGAACCTTCCTTTGCTAGCTAGAAGAACATTGGAATCAGGATTGGTGCATGTGGGTGGATTCCCTCCCATAGTGCAATGTTATGAATTGGTTCTTGAGTGTTCCAAGCACTACGATAAGGGTACCCAAAGGATAGTCAATCCCCAAGGGAGGATTGTAGAAAATTTAAATCCTATGTTGATAGCCCAAACCTTTGACATGCCAGACAGGTCTCATGTGGTGGCTTTTGATATGGATATGACAAGGAAATTCTATGAAGAAGATACCATCAAAGCCCAATAGGTTATCAATTCTTGGTTGGAGAAGCCCAAGTCTCACTATTCCAAGTTGCCCAAACAACTATTCAGAGAAAAGTTCAAGAAGGAATATTATGATGCTATCACCCTTCTTAGTAGAGTGGTAGGATTGAAGAGTGTCGATGTGTTTGAGGGTTGGATGTTCTAGGTCATTGCAAGGATGGAGCGTAATACTAATTATCATTGGGAAGGTGCTATAAGTGCTATGATTCATGAGCAACTGTGTAATGTCCTACAAACCAAGACCTTCACAATGATTTCCTACTTGGTCTATGTGCTTACAATATTTCATCCATATAAGGGGCTAAGTACCAAAGGCATCTTCGGGTAGGATGTGATCTATGAGGTTTATCCACAACTGCATTTGGGTAACTCGAGCTACAAAAGAGTGAATCATGCATTCACCATGTACATCACCAGGTTACTCCAAGGTGTAGAGCATGTGAGGATTTCTAATCAGGCCAAGGAGCTAATCAAGAGATATGGGGCTTGGTTCATATAGTTTCCCACCTTCTCATACATAAGGATAGATGGCTTCCAGAGTGCTCCATATCGACTTCCAAGGTACCCAACAGACCATATCATAATTTTGGAAGTCACGAGGAAAATTTGTGACTTTGATGCCATTGTGAAGAAGGAAAAACATAAGACAATATTTGGTGGTGACTTTACTTTGAGGATAGGAACTAATGAAGCATGTCCTTCTATTAATTTGGCTAGTTCTTTTGAGGAAGAAATGAGCACTCTTGGGTTATCCTTCCATTCCAAGAGATCCAGGTTTGACAAAACTGGCGAAGCACAAAAGAAAGCCAGTAGAGAGTATAGCCACAAGGATGATTTGGAAGACTATTGGGCTAACTACAATAATGAGTATGAGGTAAGAAAGAAGAAGTTTTCCCGGCTACCAGTAGATTCAATTTGATTATATAATGTGAAGGCAGTTTCAGATCAGGTTGAAGATGATGGAGATTTGATTCAGGGCCATGCTTATGAGGTAGTAAAGGATAGACCAATTGGAAAAATAGATTGGTTGGAAGAAGAAAAAATAGAGTTAGAGTAGTTAATGAATCTATTCATTAAGTATATGGGTATGTGTAGGATCATCATGGAAAAAATAGGCCCTTAAGTGGCAAAAATATCAGAAAAATCAGAGTTAGGCAACTTGACGTAAAAATTTGAATAAGTTATCTATATTATTTCAAAAATATGTAAGAATAGAATTTGCATCAAATTGAATGTAGTTTCTAAACTACTAGGTTTTTTTAAAAAACAAAAAAATCTATTTGGTGAAAATTTGAAATTTCAATGCAATAGTACTTAAATTTCAGGGAAAAAATAAGAAGTAGGTGTCTATCTGACCACTCTAACCACAATAAAATGGTAATATTTTTTTATAAGATTTTAGATATAAGTAGAGGACTCATGTCCCGATGTGATGCATATTTTTTTGTAATTTTTTTCCAAGTAAACAATTAATTATGAATTTTTTATTACAAATTTTAAAAAATATAAAAAACTCGTATGTCTGACCACCTTAACTTGGTGAAAACTTCATGAAATTCAAATTTTCTGTTTTTAATTTTATAGTATGTGAAACATAGAATGTGACACATGTTTTGGATTCAAAAAATGTGATACCGTTTGAAAGCTATAGATGTTTTTCAATTAGTCTATCAATCAGGACTTTAGTCATAATTTGAATAGAAAATGAATAATAATTACTTATTAAATTCAAAGTAAAGCATAATTTATATTGGTGGAAAGTTGAGAATCTCCTTTAAAAACCCTTTTCATTTCATCAATTTTGGGTTAAAAAAAAGTCGTTAGCCACATACCCATCATATTGCCACTTTTTGGCCCATCATGATCTTGCACATACCCATATAAAGTTGTGGTTGAAGCATAAGATGTGGGAATTGGAGAATGAAGGTGTGCAATGCACCTATGATCTGATGGGAGACTTAGAGTCTCATTCTACTTTCGAGGAGTTAGCTAAGCAGGATCCCAAGGGTAAGGGCAAGGTGAGCTCTCCTTTTAAAATCAAGATTAAAGATGTTCAAGATGAGGAAGCTCGGGAAATAGAAAAAAAAAGAAAACCTATTTCCAAGAAAAGGGGGCACACTTCAAAGGCTAAGAAGCCTGGAAAAGAGGAAGCTGAAAAGCAAGATCCTAAGGTTAGTGCTTCTATGCCCAAGAGAAGAAGAATCGTAAGACTATCACAAAAGGAAAAGGTAAGCCTTGAGAGGAAGTTAACCCACCTGTGGTAAATGTGGAGAGCTCAGGAGAAAGGACACAAGTGTACACAAGGAAATCAAGAAATCCTTCTCCTAAAGATAGTGTGCCAAGTAAGGATTTCCCTCCAGTCACTCCTCATGTAGAACAACATGATGATATCCCTTCTTCCCATGAAGCTCACGAGGAACCAGGTGAATCCAAGGAAGTTGAGAATCACCTAGATATAGAAGGATAAAAATTTCAAGAGGGAGAGCTCTTTGGTGCTGAGGCAGAAATGGAGAGGGTGTTGCAGTCTCCCTTGGTTACATATGATGATTCACCTGCTAGAAGTGAAGAGGATAGACCCCCTCTAAGAGAAGAAATGCCAGTTAGGACTCCATCACCTGTGCATATAGAAGATCATATTGGAGAAAAAGAAGATAAGGCTTAGGGGATTCCTGAGAAACTGAATTCAAATGAGGATGCACCTAGGGATCAGTCAGATGAGGTTGGGCAGAGTAAAATGCAGACATAATCCACTGTTCTAGGTTGGCTAGATAAGGAGTTAAAGATCAAATAGATAATTGTGGATGACACCCCTCCCAATTGGGATGAGCTATTGGAAAACATAGGAAAGGGTAAAAGAAAGAAGAATGCCAAGGTTATTTCTAGGATTGAAAGAGATGAGGCCAACAATAGGGTAGTCCAAATTGCTACTCTTGCTTTGGATAAGAATAGAGATGATGTAACTAGAGAGGATTACAATGTATAGACCATCAACCTTGGGCCTACTTCTATGGAGTAGGATATTGAAGAATATGAAGGCTCTAGTGCAGTAATCTTGGGTAGATTGAGGAAAGAAGTGTAGGCTAAGCAAGAGTTGAAGAAGGAGAATGAGAAATTAAAGAAGTACTTGTAGGACTTGATGAAGCCCTTTCAATCTATTAGCTCTTCATCTTCTGCTATGAGTTTCCTGCCACAAGAAACCATAACTGAGCTGGAAAGAATGAAGGCCACTATTCTTGCCATAATGAACTGGTTACAGGGGGTGCAAACTAAGGGAAATAATACTATCAAGGACATCCTTTCAACCAAAGGAGATGCAATGAGGTCAATAAGTTGGTTGAAAGATGTATTAGCTCAAGATAAAGAGGAAGATACAAATCTCCTGCTGCAAAAGACCAAGACCATCATGGAGTATACTAAAGATAAGTTAGTGAGTGATGGAATTCTCCCTTCCTCTAGAGATGCAAAACCTTGGGAGTGGTTAGAAGCTTTGCAAATAAGGCAGAAGGTTTTGAAGAAGATATATAAGCAGAGGAGGAAAATTGAAGACACCCTGACAGATATCTATAATAGATGCATTTCCTTCTTTGAAGTGATGACAGGGAGAAAGAAGTTTGCGCCAAAGCATTTGAGCTTAGAGAAGTTGAGAAAATGGTGGTGAGATGTCTATTCTCCAATTAGTGAAGATCCAGTTACTGAACATCAGTTGGATGATGTGACCACTTATATTGTAGTTATTGAGAAATATCAGTCTAGTAAGGTTGAGTGGGATAAGTCGGTGGAGCAGTCAAGGGAAAATATTAAATCCATCGAGAAGAGAATTAAGGTTTTACCTTTTCCACCTATAGCTGACTTGGAAAAAGTACTTTTGATGGTGCATGATAGGGTGGAGTGAAATAAAGACAAAGGGGAAAGAAGTTAATGCAAGGCTACATCAAAATTTGTGCTTCCCTATTATTTTGCATGCATAGGTCTGAACTATATTGGAGATCCCAGGCTGACCTAGATGGAGTTCATGCATTTAATGCATATTCTATCTTATTTTGAATTCCTCTTGGCTGACTTGTGTTATGGCCATTTATTATTATTGTAAATTCTAATTAGGTCGACATGCCTTGGGGGTCTTCTATTAATATGGCATTCTACCTCATTTGTAAGGACTAGATAGATAGTTTTTCTTGGAGCGAATTAAGCAGTATAGCAAGAGCTAGAGTTAGGATTTAGTTTTGTTTGCAAGCAAGCAAGTGTTGTAACGGAATATTGGAATTGTTGCTACTTTGGGTAATTTAATGCAAGTGAAGACATTGTGATTTGGTGCCTTTCTTGTGTTGAATTTTATCCAGCATGGTTCTTGTGATTCTATCTTTGGAATTGCTAAAGTTATTTGATAAATGTTAGATAAATTGATAGTGTTTATGATTTAGTACTTGAAGTGTTGCAGCAATCTTTGGTCCATACTTTTGGCAACCAACTGATTGTTAGTTGCTTTGTAAAGTTAGCCTCGACTTTTATATTCATTAAGCTTAGTTCAATTGTGAAGGTTTATTCATTTCGATTTCAATAGGGTTGTTTTGAATGAATGTTCATGATATAAAAATCTTTAATACCTTAGAATATTGCACTATTTCTATAAGATTACAGATCCATCTGGGTCAAGTAGAAATCAGTTTCTCAGGGATTGGTCCATTTCAAGTGTTTGGCATTTGCATTGTTAATCTTAGGAGTAATTTTAAGCTTAGGAGTTACCCCTAAACCCTTATCTTTTGTTATTTATTTTATCATTTTAGTTAGATTTAGGATTGAAGTATCATAATATTGCTAGATCTGATAAATTAAAGGTTCAGTATTTGCTTGTAGTAAGGTCCCTTTGTGATTACCAACATTTTCACATTTATCATTGAGTTGTTTATACATTGTCAAGACCTGACATTAGAGACCTTGGGGTTATCTCTTAAGGATTGTTGATAGAGATCTACCTTTCAAGAGAGATAGAATATCACATTATGTCTGAGTTGTTGTGCAAAAAACATCATCAACAAGTTGCATAGATATCCTTGAATTCTTCATCATTAGCATATTGTTCTTAAAAACTTTCATGAATTATAGAACTATTTTGAAGGATTATCAAAGCATTCATGACATGAGGCCAAGATAGCATATTTTCTACTTTTTTATGGGAACCTTTCTTATACTTAATTACCAAATGAAACTGTTGAAGAAAACCTATCCACCTAAAGTTCCTACCTTTTTGCAATTTGGATTGTGAGTGCAAATACTAAAGTGGTTGGTGATCAATGTGGATTACAATTTGTTTCCCCATTAAGTAATATTTCCATTTTTTAACTCTAAACTAATGCATAAAGTTCCTTATCATAAGTAGGATAGTTACTTACTACTCCTATAAAGGTTTTAGAGTGGTAGTAGATTGGCTTACCTCCTTGCATGAGTACTGCTCCCATGGAAAACCCACTCACATCTGTCTTGATGTCAAATGATTGTTGTAAATCTGGTAAAGCCAGAACTGGTGCGGTGCTCAACTTTTCTTTCAAAGTTTCGAAAGCCTTTTGCTAAGGACCTCCCCATTGAAAAGTTGTCTTCGTACTGGTTAATGCGTGCAATGGCGATGCAACATAGGAGAAGTTTGAAATGAACTTCCTCCAGTATTGAATTGCACCTAAGAAACTTCTAACCTCTATAACTATATTTGGCTTAGGCCATTTTACAATGACTTCGACCTTTGTAGGATCTACTTTTAATTGACCACGTCCTATGACATAACCTAAGTAAAATAAGGATTTCTTAGCAAGTCACACTTAGACATATTTACAAAGATTTTTTCTTTTCTCAATACATCAAAAAAATTATTTACTTGAATTACATGATCTTCCCAAGTTTGACTGAATATGTAAGAATATCATCTAAATAGACTATGACAAAATCATCAATAAAAGGATGAAATACATCATTCATGACTCTCATAAAGGTAGCTGGTGAATTACAAAGCCCGAAGGGAATGACCAACCACTCAAATAGTCCCGATTTTGTCTTGAATGCAGTTTTCCAAATGTCATTTTATGTAATTCTTATCTGATGATATCCACTATGCAAGTCTAACTTAGAGAAATAAAGCACATGTTTTAATTAATCAAGTAAATCATCAATGCGGGGAAGAGGATACCTATTCTTTATCATTATCTTATTCAAGGCTCTGTAGCTAATGCACATTCTCCAAGACCCATCTTTCTCTGGAACCAACACAATTGGAGAACCACAAGGAGATGTATGGGGATGAATAACTCCTTTCTCAACCAACTCTTGAACTTGTTTCTTGATTTCCTCATTATGAAAAATAGATAAATAGTACATGTCGATGTTTGGAAGAGGCACATCCTACTGTAATTGGATTTGATGTTGTATCTCTCTCTCTCTCTCTCCGGTGGTAATCCCTTTGGATCCTAAAATAAATAATCATAGGTGGAAACTATTTTGACCAATTTAGTTTTACGCTCTGGATCACAAACTTTGAATGCCTCAAATTTTTCATCTTCTTTGGTTTTAACAATCATTAATACAAAGTTCTTACTTGCATTGACTAACCTTTTTATTTGTTTGGTATTTACCAGTGTTACATTAGTCTTTATCTTATGTGCATGTATAATGTATTCTATCCCATCCTTAAAAATATGATACTTATTCTCCCCCCTATAAAAGATTTCTTTTTGGTCATAGAGATAGGGACTCCCTAGTACAAGACCACAAATATCTAAAGGGACTACATCAGCTTCTACCTCATCTATAAAGTTTGCAGTGATAGCAAATCTTAACTTACATTTCCTTGTTACCTGTAACTATGCATCATTGCAAACCCATTCAAGTGGGTATGGTTTTAGATGAGGAGTTGTAGTCAAGTTAATCTTTTTAAAAAATTCTTCAGATATTAAGTTTAGTTGAGATCCCATATCAAATAAAGTGTCAACTTTGGTATGCTTTGTTACAACCCAAATGTGAAATAATTCATTTCTTTGCTTATCAACCTTAGGAGGAGAATATTGCTTACTTGTACTTGCACTTGCATTTGAAACATTTGTATCATAAGAGAGATATACCTTTTCCTTTACCTTGGATCCTGGCAGCAACAATATTTGTCTCATCCCCAAAATCAGATCCAAGATCTTGTTGTGCTACAGTAGCGGTCTTCTTTTTGCCTTTGTTTCCTCTATATTTCTTTGCCCTTAGTTCTAGATGCAGCTTCCATCACTTGGAATCATCATGCCCTTCTTTATTGCAATGGGAGAAAGTGGGCTTATCACCCTCTTTTTTTACTGAAGTTGTCTTTTTCCCCTTTCCTTTGCCTTTGGATTTACCTTCAGGCTTAGATGACTTCTTTTCAAACTTATCAATGAAAGTACTCTTACCTCTTGACTCTAAGTGTGTGGCTTGTACACATACTTCATCTAGATTATTAGGATTTAAAACCAAAATGGAATGTCTTAGATAAGAGTGAAGACCACCTATATACTTGAGCAATGTGCCCTAGGTGTACAATGGGACATTTAGTGCAATAGCCCTTTTCCTGAATTCATGGGTGTACTCTTGGAAATTTTGACATTTCCCTTGCCTAAAAGTTTTCTAGTTCATCATTAACTATTGCATATGGCCTAGGGGATAAAATTGCTACTTAAGAGCATTAACAAATTCTGCCTAAGTTAAATTGACACTACCATGTGAAATTTTCGCCTGAGTTCTACTCTCCCACTAGGTGAGAGCTGTACCTCCCAACCGAAGAGTGGCTAATTAGATCCTAGAAGCATCATCTAAGAGACCTTGAACTCTACAACACACTTCTACTTGTTGAACCCAGTAATCTAATTTCTCAGCATTTAATTCCTCACAATACTTAGATAGATCAAATTTTACATCCAATTTAATTTTAGGCTTATGTCCACTTTTGAAAGGATTAGCAGAAAAAGTAGAATCAATAGGAGAAGATGGAGAAGGAGTTTCTGGAGGCTCATAATTACCTCCTAGTCTTTTCCCATCATCCTCTCGATCTTTATGCTTTTCCTGCTTCAACGATTCTCCTTTTTCATGCTTCTTCAATTCTTGCCTCTCCTAAAAGAGCACCTCCACCATGGTCTTCATGTCAAGGAAGGATTTTCAAAAAAATTCTTCATCAAGCTCTGGATTTTCATGTTCAATTAAAATATTTGACATCTTTGATAGAAAGGTCTTTCATTTCCTGATCTCAAGATTGTATTCTGCAAGCGTGTCTTCGCCTCGCCGGCTCCTGGTTCGCGTTAGCATCCAATTCTACAATAATAGTCAAACAAAACTATAATATCCTCAAGGAAATGAATGAAAGGAGAGGGAAAGGATCCTAAGGCCCAACAACATTCCTTTTTTCAAGTTTTGTCACTTGTAGGATTGGGTTGACATGTGCTATCAACATTTCCTCCACGTGTGTCAAGTTTACAAGTTCTTTTGGTTGTGGTCATGGATCCATGTTATTTGATCTTTAAAATCAATTATTTCCTTTCTCTTGTCGACATATTTTACATATAGGACCTTGAGGTGTGCGAGAAACCTTTATTCCAAGGTAACATTCTTAAAAAATACAGCACATGTTTGGTGAAACAAAGCTATCTAGGGCATGTCGATAATGCATTTTGGAGAGTATTATAATTCATCTGAAGCATTTCATTGGGGTTGGGTGTATTTTCTCCATTTTGTTTCCAATAGTGACTTTCATTTTATGTTGAGGTGCATTATTTGGAGTTTCAGGTACATACTCTATATAATTTTCATCTCTTGCATTTGGTCAGTGTTTCATAAATTTTTGGCGATGCAACTTATTTAGTACATATCAAATGAGAATTAAAATGAAAGTATTTTACTTAGACTATTATATATAAGACAAACCCTATAATGTAATATATAATCTATGATAATCCTAAAGCAATGCATCTCATTAGTGTATTTTTTCATATGTGGACATTTCATCTTTAGTGTTTTTTTTTCACATGTGGAGCTAGCCATTACACATTAAGGTGACATGTGTTTATCATGTTTCAACATCTTTTGGTGTATGTAAGGTCATCATGAGAAGAGTTACATATGAAATATTCTTATGCCATGTAAGAGCATGTAGGAGGGAGTTACATGTGTTAGGATTTAGGTTCCATCTACCTTGAAAATCCTATGTCATTTAAATTGTTCCAATATCCTTGTTAAGGTGTCTAAGCACCTAGGGTGTTATTGGAAAGTAATTTGTAATAATGTTCCACCTATTATTTTTAAATGCATTCATAAGGGATGAAGGGGTTCATTAGTAGTAGTAAATAATTAGTGGCTTGTGGAAAAAAATAATTTTCTCAAGTGGGATGCCTAGGAAGAAGTGCTAAAGGACAAATGGTGATCCATGTAGATGAATGTAGAACTTCTTAGGTGGGGGACTTGGAAAGAAGCGATAGGTTTCTCTTGTTGTTCATTCAATGTGACTTTACATTCCCAAAGTTGGGTGCTTGGAAAGGAGGGATAGATGGAGCCAAAAAATAGTTGTTGAGCTTCACCTTCTAGAGGCTTCCAAAGGTTGTGATTATTGGATTTTTGCAAAGGGGTGTACCTCTTGTTCTCTTCCTAATTTTCCATATAGTGGAGCTCTAGGATGGTGATAGTGATCATGTTTTGGAGGGCTTGCTTCAAGAGGTTGCAAGAACAAGATAAAGAGTTGCATGTGTTGAATTTTTTCATAGGTACACAAGTGCTACCAGTGGAGGCAAAGAGGAGAATGAGATTATGATTGTATTGTAATCTTGCATTTGAAGATAATACATACTTGGTCTCTCTTCATGGTTGAGCTTTTTCCATTTAAGGGTTTTTCCATGTAATCTAGTTTTATGTGATGATCTAACATGGTTTGTTTATTTTTGTGTCCTAAATCTGATTTTGGTATTCTAAAATTAAGAACATTTGGTTGAATGGTTTTTCAATTAACAAGAATTCTTATTTTCATATTTGCATACATATTTCAAATTTCCATATTGTAGTAGTTTACCTTTCTTTCCCAACATTGGAATATTGACCAGCATTAAGACAAGTGTGGACACTTGTCATTGAGCATTTTTGAATAGGTTGAATGAGGAAAAATTGGGGAACTCAAGTTGGGTGGTCAAATATGACAGATTATGTAAACGTAGAGCTACTAAGCTTACAAATCCCAAAATTAATGTTTTAAAGGTAAGGCATGGATGCACCTATTCACAAACATAAATTCTCAATTGTAACAAATGGTTTGATGTGCTAAAGCATTATTAGGCCAAAAAGATGAGAAAAAACTAGAAAAATCAAGGTTAAATCAACAAAAATAGATGGTTAAAATGCGTAAAAGATAGTGATGATGAAAAACCTTGCAAAAAAAACACAAATATTAGTCCCAACAAGCTAGAAAAATCACCAAAAAGAAAGTTAGAAGTCAGGAGATGATAAGCTATAAAACAAAGAAAAATAAATGTCAAACTAGAAACACATGCACTCAAGTGGGACTAGTATGCCAAAACTAGCCTCACACACATTGAATTGTAACATGCACAAAAAGAGCTACACAAAAGGATTAGTAAAATGGATGTGGCTCCCACTAGACATGCTAGAATATGTGTACATGTAAAATTGAATACATATAAACAAGATAAACCAAATATAACTTATTTCATTCATAAATACAAGCAACCTCAAGTTAAGACATAAGAAAGGTAGAATAAAAAGGATGAAAATATAAACAATTCTCACCAAAAACTCCCTTGTTGCACCAAGCTATGGTGGTTGTGTCCAAGGATAGTTGTGATTGAGAAGACATCATGTTAGTGTTCAACTTAATATCATAACATTGCATTCAAATCATTCATTAAAATGACTTTTGGAGGTGCTACTTATAGGTTTTTGGATAAGTCGATGGAGACCTAAGATTGTCTTGAGAGATCATGGGTTCCTCAATATCTTCCAACTCGTCCACACTAATGGCATAAATTTTGCACCCCTTCCTTCTAGATCTCTTAAATTGCATATCTGAAATCTACCTTAGCTTAACTAACCACTTAACCCCTTGGATTTAAACATGGTTCCCGAAATCATCTAGTCAGTCAACTATTTTTACAAAGCAATCAACTCTTTTCCTATGGTGATAGATCGATTTCATCACCAAGATAACTATTTTTACAAAGCACTTGAGGAGCCGGGTGAATTTCTCCAAATATTTAGTTACTATTATATCTCCTTGCCTTAGGTTTTGAAAGTTATTAAATTTATGATCAAAGTAGAGTTGGGGAAACCATATTTTCCTAAATGGGTTCACAAACTGATCCCAAGTGAAATTCATGGAATCAATCTCCATTTCTAATTTCTTATTATCCCACCAAGTAAAGACTTCCCCTAAGAGTTGATACACTCCCCAAACAACTTTAGTTATCTTCAACTAATTTTGTATCTCAAAATATTTTTCTATTTCACTAAGTCAAGCTTCTACTCCATCTCCAATAACTATTCTATAAAAATAAGGTGGGTTACCATTTTCATATTCCAAGCCAACTATATAGACTATAATCTATAAAAATCAGGTGGGTTAACCTTTTTCATATTCTATAAAAATTAGGTGGGTTAACCTTTTTTATATTCTATAAAAAATAGGCGGGTTAACCTGAATCTGTATCTTTACCCTTAAGACTATAATTTGTATTCTTACCCCTAAGACTATATGCATTAAATAGTCTGAGTGCTGAGTGCTTGTTTTCACCATAGCCTTCCTACCGACAAAGTCGATTTAAGCTCTCCTATATATAGGTAGGTATTAGTTATCCTCTGCAGATTGAAGCCAAGAAAGTATCTATTAGTTATCTGAAGCCAAGAAAGCCAAGAGACTAGAATGGTTGGTTATTGGCCTTGTTCTTGTTTGATATCTATTTTTATTCTCTTATATTGGCATTTAATTATTATGTCTATGTTTAGGCAACTTCGTATTACATTCAAGAGGGGCCGTGGGGCGGTTCGGGTGGAGATTTTTGGATAGATGGTACATACTCTACTATCATGGCTATCATAGTAAGACATGGAAATGCTATCGATGCCATTCAGGTTGTATATAGTCTTAAGGGTAAAGATACAGATTATATTGGCAACCCAGGTCGGCATGGTGGCAGCGGAGGCAGTTCCTCTGTGGTATAAGTTATATTGTATTAATGCAATAATTTTTCAAATATATATATAAACAAACAATTAGAGGATTATGACTAATAATATTATGATTTTTTATTTCAAAATTTATAGCTAGTCTTAATATAAAATATTCATAGTATATATTTATTGTTTTAGCTTGAGATTCAGTTGTGATTTAAATTGCAGATAAACTTTGCGAAAGATGAATTCTTGACAAAAATTGAAGGACATCTTGGGACATTTAGACGTGTTGAAGTAGTCAAATCCTTGACATTCACAACCAATAAGCAATCATATGGTCCTTATGGCCCTCAATCTGGAGATTATTTTACATCAAGTGGCAAGGGACAAATTGTTGGCTTCTATGGATGTTCTGGAACTTTCTTGGACCACCTCGGTGTTTATGCATATTTTCCCTAAATTGATCATATTTATAGTGCAAGATCTTTTATTAGCAAATAAAACAAGTGTGCCCTATTCCATGGCCACTTTCACCTTATCTATGTATGTTTCCTTGTTATGAAGCAACTATTTTTTTAGCGCATGGACTTGTCGTGGTAAATAAAACATGTCGCCCCTATTCTATGGAACTGCTTTCACCTTATCTATGTAAAATTTCTTGTTTTGAAGTCATGATATTATGTTTTCATATGGCTTGATACCTTGTGGTACACATAAATTACATAAGTCTCCTTATGTTTTTTAGACATATTGGTGCTTTCACCTTATCTATGTGAACTTTTTCTTTGTAATAAACATCTATGGATTTATGTATAATGAGATGGATTGCTATAGGACTCTCATAGATTATACATTATATAAGGTTTGTCTTATATAATATTCTAAGGAAAATACTTTCATTTAATTCTCATTTGATATGTACTAAAGAAGTTGCATCACCAAAAATTTATGGCATTGCACCAACTTATCATATCATATTTAATTTAATATATGTATATTAATTTCCATAAAAGGACAAGAATGACCCCTAGGACTAAAAGAGGTACAATATAAAAAAGAAAAGTGCAACACAAAGGAACATCCTAGAATATCATCCGGTAGAGGATGATAGATGTGGACAAGTCGACAGTCAAAATAAAATCAAGAATCTCAAACACCTACATGAGTCAGTAATATCAGTGTATGTTAATGAATGATAGTTGCATAGGAGAATATTAGTTGTTGTCAAAAGGAAATCATAATAGTTTATTTTAAATTATTCAATTTAATGTTTTAAGAGTTGATCTTTATTATAATTATCATGATAGTATTATATAGGGTAGGGAATACCAAGAAATTGGGACTCGATAGCTATATGCGGATCTAAGACAATCTATTATAATATGAATCTAGTAGAACCATCTTAGGGTAGCGTATACTTGTAGATTTGTGTCTAAAGGATAATGTTATAATCTCACTAATTGATTGTCATCAGAAAGAGTCAAGTAAGAGATAACTTAGTGTCGTGAATGGATAATTTATATTCTAACTAACATACAAATAATCCTAAAACTAAACTAGATCAAATTATTGTTGCATTAAATGAGACTAGGAAAATGATAGAACTTCTTTGGAACATCAAGTTAGATGACCTAGAAACCAAGCATATTGGTGCAGGAGCACCTGCCAAAGTGCAAGTAGATTTTGAAGTTTTGTTTTAAAATCTCTTTTATTTTGTTAGGAAAGGTCTCAAATACCAATTATATTGTGTTTGAGGACCTTTTGGTGCTTAGGTTAAAATTTGAATAAGTTGGGAATCCTTTGTGTGGTTGATTCCTAAGTTTTTGTCAAAATTGGAAAACACACTGTGTTTTCAAACGGGTAGCTTTTGGCCGTCCTTAGGCTAAAAAGAGAAACCCTAACCATTTCCAATGCATTGTAAAAGGATATTTTCGACCTTTGTTGAGGTTGGAAGCTTTGGGAATGCTGGAAGATATATGCAATAATAAAAATACAGAGATTTCTACGTGGAAAGTGCTGATTTTCTTTTCTTGGCCACGTGATTACTGCTAAATGGATTAGCCAAGGCATTTTTTTGGTTTTCTGGCATGTAGTGAATATCTTTGAAGCTTTGTATTGGCATCTTTAGTTAACTTTTCCAATCGCTTCTTTTCATTTTGTATATTCTGAGTCTCTTTCTTTAGTTTTGTGTTGACTGGTAGTTTCAATAAAATGGAGGTTTAGATTGCACTCCCAACATTCCAAGAAGTATGGAAGCTATGGGAATGTGACTAAACCCCAAAATTGTACATAGGTTAGCAGTAGGAGTCAGTAGAGTTCCAAAAAGTATGCTAAATGACTTTTCCTAGGCGAGACAGTGAGAACCCGACTAGGAAAGGCTTCAGGACAGCGTGAATAATTTGCAGGGGAGTGAAGATTTTTAAAAGATTATTTTTTGAGGATTTAGGGGAGTGTCTTGGCTCTGCATGGTGACAAGGAAGAGCCTTTAACATTCCATTTTGGTGAAGAACTTTTCACTAGTTTTGAATCAGCCTGGAAAAGCTAATGAAACCCTAGGTTTCTTGACCTTTTTGGTGTCTGGACAATATAGGGCCTGAGCAATCTTGAAGCCATAAGAATCTTGGAGGTGAGGACATGTGAAACACATTTCCAAAGCAAAGAACTAGGTTACTTGGTGGGTTTAGAAGGAGAAAGCGTTTTTACCCTGTTTCAAAGACCTAATTGGGCTTAAGGCTACTAGCCTTTCAAACACAAGAAAAGCATTTTCTTGAAAGCGATGGAGAGTTTGTGGATGGAGGTTGATTAGAAGAATTTTTCAGATGGTTTTTGAAGCCATGGAAGCTTTTCACACCCCTGCAACAAGATTAGGGAGTATTTGGAGTTGAGCTAGTCTTTAAGGCTATTGAGGGATAGAAATTGCATGAGAGGGAAAGCACCAAGAATGCTTGGTTAAGGTAGTGTGATTGATTTGAAACTTGATAGCAGGGTTGGAAGGGAGGACCAGGGGTTCCTAAAAAAATTTAGGACCTATAGGTTGAGTGGTGGAGAAAAACACCAAGGGTTACCAGTTGGAGACCCAGAGCATTGAGCCAGTGATTGGCTTAATCCAACCCTGTCCCTATCACATATGAAGTAGGTCAAAAGAAATACCTTAATGTCAATGAAAGATAAGATGAACCATGACCCAACTAATATGAAATTGAAATATAGGTGGAAGTAAGAGATCATTTAGCAAATGAGTTGGCTTGGGATACGAAAAAGGTTAACCCACCTAAATTTTATAGAATAGTTATAAGAGATGGAGTAGAAGCTTGACATAGTGAAATAGAAAAAAATTTTGAGATACAAAATTAGTTGAAGATAACTAAAGTTGTTTGTGGAGTGTATCAACTCTTAGGGGAAGTCTTTACTTGGTGGGATAATAAGAAATTAGAAATGGGAATTGATTCCATGAATTTCACTTGGGATCAGTTTGTGACCCCATTTAGGAAAATATGGTATCCCCAACTCTACTTTGATGGTAAATTTACTAACTTTCAAAACCTAAGGAAAGGAGATATAATAGTAACTAAATATTTGGAGAAATTCACTTGGCTCCTCAAGTGCTTTGTACAAATAGATATCTTGGTGATGAAATCACTCTATCACTAGAGGAAAAGAGTTGATTTCTTTGTAAAAATAGTTGACTTCCTATATGATTTCGGGAACCATGTTTAAATCCAAGGGGTTAAGTGGTTAGTTAAGCTAAGGTAGATTTCAGATATGCAATTTAAGATATCTAGAAGGAAGGGGTGCAAAATGTATGCCATTAGTGTGGATGAGTTGGAAGATATTAAGGAATCCATGATCTCTCAAGACAATCTTATGTCTCCATCCACTTATCCAAAAAACCATAAGTAGCACCCTCCAAAATTCATTTTCATGAATGATTTGAATGCAATGTTATGATATTGAGTTGAGCACTAACATGATGTCTTCTCAATCACAACTATCCTTGGACACAACCACCATAGCTTGGTGCAACAAGAGAGTTTTTGGTGATAATTGTTTATATTTTCATCCTTTTTATTCTACCTTTCTTATGTCTTAACTTAAGGTTGCTTGTATTTATGAATGAAATAAGTTAGATCTGGTTTAGCTTGTTTATATGTATTCAATTTTACATGTACACATATTCTAGCATGTCTAGTGGGATCCACATCCATCTTACTAATCCTTTTGTGTAGCTCTTTTTGTGCATATTACAATTCAATGTGTGTGAGGCTAGTTTTGGCATACCAGTCCCACTCGAGTGCATATGTTTCTAATTTGATATTTCTTTGTCTCTATTTTATAGCTTTTCATCTCCCAACTTCTAACTTTCTTTTTGGTGATTTTTATAGCTTGTTGGGACTAATATTTGTGTTGTTTTTGCAAGGTTTTTCATCATCACTATCTTTTACGCATTTTAACCATCTATTTTTGTTGATTTAACCTTGATTTTTTTAGTTTTTTCTCATCTTTTTGGCCTAATCATGCTTCAACACATCAAAACGATTCGTTGCAATTGATAATTTATGTTTGTGAATAGGTGCATCCATGCCCAACCTTTAAAACATTAGTTTTTGAATTTGTAAGCTTAGTAGCTCTACGTTTACATAATCTGTCATATTTGACCACCCAACTTGAGTTCCCCAATTTGTCCTCATTCAACCTATTCAAAGATGCTCAATGACAAGTGTCCACACTTGTCTTAATGCTAGTCAATATTCCAATGTTAGGAAAGGAAGGTAAACTACTACAATATGGAAATTTGAAATATGTATGCAAATATGAAAATAAGAATTCTTGTTAATTGAAAAACCATTCAACCAAATGTTCTTAATTGTATAATACCAAAATCATATTTAGGAAACAAAAATAAACAAACCATGTTAGATCATCACATAACATAGGATTACATGGAAAAACCCTTAAATGGAAAAAACTCAACCATGAAGAGAGACCAAGTATGTATTATCTTCAAATGCAAGATTACAATACAATCATAATCCCATTCTCCTCTTTGCCTCCACTAGTAGCACTTGTGTACTTGTAAACAATTTCAACACATGCAACTCTTTATCTTGTTCTTGCAACCTCTTGAAGCAAGCCCTCCAAAACATGATCACTATCACCATCCAAGAGCTCCATGTTGGATGTTGTGGTTGTGTTGCTAATATGTGGTTGTCATTGATGTTAACACTATTGGCCTTAAAGACATTAGAGGCTTTATATGTCGAGGATATTGAGAAAATTGTAGTGAAATAAGTTGCAAGTTGTTAGTTGTGAAGCGAAGTTTAGTTTGTTGGATAGCTCAGTGTGTTGATGATCAGAGGTTGTGGATTAAAGGATTTGGTGTCTAGTATATATAGTTTATCCACGTTAATTTTCAAAGATATGCATGAAGATTTGTGTTATGATAGTTTGTTTGTTGCTTCAGTTGGTGTTCCTAAATGAAGTTGATGTGATTCTAGTAATTTTAGTTGTTGTGGATGCTTCTCTAGTGACTCATGATGTTTGTGGATGTTTCTAGATCATGCTCTATCTATTTTTTACATCTACATTGATCGTTGTGCTCGCGATTGATGATTTTCTCTTATGTGTTCATGGTTTTCATGTTCATGGCAGATAGGGTGATTGTAGCATGTTGTGGATCTTCAAGGAATAATTATTGAAGGTGTTTCGTGTTCAAGGATGTTTTTTTGGGTCTTAACTATGTTGTGTTCGACATTGGTCAATTCACATTGAAAATTATTTATTGTTTTGGGCCAATAGTTTGCATATGTTTTATATTTTATTGAAGCTGACATGGAGATGCTATTATTCTTGGTTGTGGATATATATGAGCGATTGTTTTATCATTTGAATGTGTGAATGTGTGAAATGTGTGAGTCATGTGTGTGAATAATGTTCTAATCATTCAAAGGCAGAAGCATAGTGTGAAGAAGAGTGAGCAGAGTGTGAAGAAATGTTCATGTGCTTAACCAAAATTGTAATCAAGCATTAGCAGATGTTATTTTCTCAGTTCAAAATCCTACGGATGTAATCTGAATGTTTCTATAAGACATTGTGTCTTCCTTGGGCAATGAGCCTTGTTGTAATTGAGTAGTGAGCTCTAGGTAGTGTGCCTGAATGCATGTGCATTCTCCATTTATTCTCCTTTATAATTTTAATAGTGTATAATCTTGTGGACTAACCTCCACTGTGGTTTTTTCCCCTAATAAGGTTTCCACATAAAAATCTTGGTGTTATGTGTGTTTCTGATGTGTTGATGGTTTATGCTTTCATGGTTATTAATCAGATCTAAGAATAATGTTAATAAGTTTAATAAATTTAAATTTCTATGACAACTGATTCACCCCCCCTCTCAATTGTTTGCTCTTGTGTTTCCAAAAATTGGTATCAGAGCAGGTTCCTTGGAAGAATTTTAATAGCTTGAGGTGATCCGGGATGGTGACATATAAGAAGGATAGTCTAAGATTTTATGGAACAAATTACTCTCTGTGGAAGGTTCGAATGGAGTGTCATCTGAGATGCATTGGTGAACCCTCCTGGAATATTACAAGGAATAGGTATGTTATCCCACAAAATGGTCCTTCTACTCCTGCTGAGATTAAGGATGTTGTGTACAATATCAGGGCTAAGGAAGCATTGTTGAGTGATTTGAATGATTATGAGATGACAAATGTTATGGATATGAAGACTACTTATGACATCTGGAAAAATTTGGAAACATTGTATGAAGTTGATGCACATGTGAAGGTTGCTAAGTTGCAAAGCCTAAAAGGGAAATATGAAATGTTGAGAATGGGTGATGATGAGAACATTACTTCTTTCATGCAGAGAGTGAATGAAATTGTGTTTAGTATCAAATGTGCTGGTGGAACATTGGATGAATTAGAAGTTGTTGCTAAAGTGCTTAGATCCTTGCCTGCTACATACAAAGCCAAAGCTACTACTATTGAGGAGATCTAGACTGTGACAAATGTAACCAAAGACATGTTGATTGGTAAGCTTACAAATTTTGAGTTGAGTGAATTTGGTGATGCTCTTCCTAAGATAGAATTTGAATTCAAAGTTACTACCTCCTGAAAGGATAAGCAGAGATATGATCCAAGAGAAAGTTCTTCTATAAAGGTATTCAAGTATGAGGAGGAAATAAGAGAGATTGAAGAAGAAGAGAGAAAACTAGATGAGCTTGAAGCACTTATTGTGAAGAGAGAAGCCAGAGGAGAAGGTAGTTATAAAGGAAAGTTTCCTTTTAAATGTTTTTCTTGCAATAAGATAGGTCATTTGCATCAAGGTGTCCAAAAAGAGTTCCTAAGTCAAGACCTAATAAGCCTAGATTTCAAAGGAAGTGTTACTATGCTGCTAATGAAGGTGTGACAGATGATGAATTTGATAAAGGGAATGCAAGTGAGGATGAATGTGTATTTATTGTTATCAAGGAAAATAATCCTGTGTCTACTGAATCTACTAGTTGTACAAATGTGGAGAAAGCCCTAGCAACAAGAGTTGAAGAGAACGATGAATGGTTGATTAACAATGGATGCTCTCATCACATGACAGGTGATAAAAGTAAGTTTGTGAGCTTGGAAAAGTACGATGGTGGTGTTGGAAGATTTGGTGATGACAAAGCAGGTGTAATCCATGGCAGAGGATACATTTCTCTTGATGGTAAGCATAATACTGATGATGTCCTATATGTGGAAGGTCTAAAGCATAATCTTTCAAGTGTTGGATAGATGGTTGACAAGGGATACAATCTTCAATTCAAGGATGGAAAGTGTAGAATATTTGGGAGTTCTAAAAATATGATTGCATTAGGTATAAAAATAAAAGGTAATATCTTTCACCTGAGTGTTGCTAGTAAAAGTTGTCTAATTGCTCAAGTTGATGAAAGTTGGTTGTGGAATAGGAGATTGTGTCATGTAAACTTTGACAATATTATAAAGATAAGTTTTACTTAGGCTATGAGAGATCTTCCTAAGTTGGTAAATATTACTAACACCATATGCAAGGAATGTCAGTTAGGGAAGCAAACTAGAGTTTCGTTTAGGAGAAAAAAAACATTGTTCAAATGAAGTATCGGAGCTTGTGCATACTGATCTATGTGGTCCTTCTAGATTCATAAGTTTACAAGGAGAAATGTATTTCATGTTACTCATTGATGATTATTCTAGATTAATGTGGGTTGTTTTCTTAAGGGAAAAATCGGAAGCTCTAGAGAAATTCAATATTTTTAAGGCTAAGGTTGAGACAGAGATAGGTCTAAAGATTAAATGTCTGAGATCAGATAGAGGTGGTGAATTTATTTCTGGTGAGTTTAATTCTTTTGTGAAGAGCATGGGATAAAGAGACAATTATATACACCGTAGACACCTCAACAAAATGGAGTTGTGGAAAGGAAGAACAAGACAGTTCTAGATGCTACTATGACTATGATGCTAGAAGGAAATGTCCCTCATATCTACTAGAAAGAAGTTGTGAGTACTGTTGTTTACACTCTCAATGGGTGCATATCAAAGGTGATATTGGTAAGACCCCTTATGAGATATGGTTTGGTCATAAGCCTACTGTTAGATACTTCAAAATTTTTGGGAGTAAATGTTATATCAAAAGAGATGAAGATATAGGAAAGTTTGATGCTAGGACTGATGAAGGTATCTCTCTTGGTTATTCTACTAAAAGTAAATCCTACCGATGCTTCAATAAGAGATTGAGGAAAGTAGTTGAAAGTGCTAATGTCAAGGTTGATGAAAAAATAGTTAGACCATCTAGAACATGTGGATATGATCCAGATGATCAAAATGTCATTTTAGTTCAAACTCAAAATCAACTGCAAATCATTCTGGTGAATCAAGAAAATCAAGAGGAAGGAACTAGTGAAAGTGCAGAAGTGAGATCACAAGAGCTTGAAGTTCAAGAACATCCTAAGACTCCAAGGTATGTAAGACTAAATCATTCAGAAGATCAGATTATAGGTGATAAGAAAAAAGGTGTTTAGACTAGGAGAAAAATTGTAGAAGAATATTGTTTGATTTCAAAGACTGGGCCTAATAGTGTGAATGAAGCATGCAAATATGAACATTGGGTGGAAGCAATGAAAGAAGAACTACAATAGATTGAGAAGAATGATACATGGATTCTTGTTCCTAGACCTAAGGACAAAAATGTAATTGGAACTAAATGGGTCTTTAGAAACAAACTGAATGAGCAAGGTGAAGTTGTTAGAAACAAAGCAAGACTGGTGTGTAAAGGATATTCTTAGATGGAAGGAATTGACTTTGAAGAAAAAAATTCCCCTATTGCTAGGATTGAAGATGTGAGACTATTTCTTGCCTATGTTGCTTACAAAAACTACAAGGTTTATTAGATGGATGTCAAGTCAACATTTCTAAATGGTGAACTAGTAGAAGAAGTGTATATTAAGCAACCTGATGGATTTCAATTGACTGATTAGGAAGATATGGTTTTTCAGTTGAAGAAAGCATTGTATGGACTTAAGCAAGCCCTAAGAGCATGGTATGCCAGATTGGACAAATATTTGTTGAAGCTTGGATTTAACAAAGGTACTGTTGATAGTAATATGTATTTCAAGATTGATCATGATAAAGATTTGATTGTTGAGGTCTTTGTTGATGATATCATTTTTGGAGGAGATAATAGTTTTTGCATGAAGTTTGTTGATGAGATGCAAAGTGAGTTTGAGATGTCTATGATTGGTGAGATGAAATTATTTTTGGGATTGCAAATCACTCAGCTAGATAAAGGGATATTTATATCTTAGTTCAAGTATGTGAAAGAATTTCTAAAGAAGTTTGGTATGGAACATTCAAAGCCAGTTGGTACACCTATGGTGATCGGATGAAAGTTGACACAAGATGATGATTATCCAAAAGAAAATTAGACTAGATATAGATCGATGATTGGTGGATTACTTTATCTAGCTCAAACTAGACCTGATATCATGAATTTCATATGCATAGTTGCAATATTTCAAGCTGATCCTAAGGAATATCATGTGACCGCTATGAAGAGGATTTTCAGATACTTGAAGGAGACAGTTGATTTTGGCCTATGGTATCCTAAAGATGATGACCTTACTTTGAGTGCCTTTACTGATGCTGATTAGGTAGGAGATGTGAATGACAAAAAAAGTACCAGTAGTGGTGCATTTTTATTGGGAAAGAAGTTGATTTCATGGTTAAGTAAGAAGCAGAATGTCATTTCTTTGTCTACTACAGAGGAAGAATACATTGTTGTTGCTAAAAAATGTACTCAAGTATTGTGGATGAAGCAGATGTTGAAAGATATCAGAGTTCTGTATGATGAACCTATTACTATATTCTATGATATTTCAAGTGCAATTAACATTTCAAATAATATGGTGTTGCATTCAAAGACCAAACATATATTTATCAAGTTTCACTTTTTGAGAGAGAAGGTGAGTGAAAAGGAAGTCAGATTGGAGTATGTGCCTACTAAGGAACAAATTGTAGATATCTTTACCAAGCTTTTTCCTAAGGATACTTTTGAGTATCTCAGAGGGAAGTTAGAGGTGTTTACCCCTCCTAATCAGAACTAAGATGCATTGACTTGCATCAGTCTGTGCATTTCACAGTCATATCTTGATCTAGATTGATGTTGTGGTGGTTGCTACTCAAGGGGACTAGTCAGATGTTCAGTTATGTGGTTCAGATCTCGTGTTTATCTTTTTCATTGATGTCAAAGGGGGAGAAGAGTCATGTGAAAAAATGTGAATTATCTAGGGAGAAGAGTCTTGTGAAAGAGTTGAGGAGAAAAGAGTCAGAATCTAAGGGGGAGAAAGTGCTAAGAGATAGTTGTGATGATGGTGTTTTCCAAATCATGTGTTGCCATCAATTCCAAAGGGGGAGATTTTTGGATGTTGTGGTTGTGTTTCTAATATGTTGTTGTCATTGATGTCAACACTATTGGCCTTAAAGACATTAGAGGCTATATATGTCAAGGATATTGAGAAAATTGTAATGAAATACGTTGCAAGTTGTCAGTTGTGAAGCGAAGTTCAGCTTGTTGGATAGCTCAGTACATTGATGATCAGAGGTTGAGGATTAAAGGGTCTTTTTTCAAGTATATCTAGTTTATCCACGTTAAGTTTTAGAGATCCACATGAAGATTTGATAGAATTATGAAGATTTTTGTTCTGACAATTGTTCTGTTGCTTCAGTTGGTGTTCCTGAATGAAGATGATGTGATTCTAGTAAGTTCAGTTGTTGTGGATGCTTCTCTAGTGATTCATGATTTTTTTGGATGTTTCTAGATTGTGCTCTATCTGTTTTGTACATTTGCATTGATTGTTGTGCTCACGATTGAATATTTTCTCTTGCATGTTCATGTTTTTCATGTTCATGGGTGATAGGGTGATTGTAGCATGTTGTGGATCTTTGAGGAATAATTATTGAAGGTTTTTCATGTTTGAGGATGTTATTTTGGGTATTCACTATGTTGTGGCTGACATTGGTCGATTCACATTGAAAATTATTTATTGTTTTGGGCCAACAGCTTGCATATGTTTTATATTTTATTGAAGCCAACATGGAGATGATATTATTCTTGGTTGAGGATATATATGAGCAATTGTTTTATCATTTGAATGTGTGGGTTTGTGAAATGTGTGAGTCCTATGTGCGAATAATGTTCTAATAATTCGAAGGAAGAAGAAAAGTGTGAAGAAGAGTGATCAGAGTGTGAAGAAGTGTTCATGTGCTTAACCAAAACTGTAATCAAGCATTATCAGATGTTATTTTCTCAGTTGAAAATCCCACGGATGTAATCTAAATGTTTCTATAAGACAGTGTGTCTTCCTTGGGCAATGAGCTTTGTTGTAATTGAGTAGTGAGCTCTAGGTAGTGTGCTTGAATGCATGTTCATTCTCCATTTATTCTCCTTTATACTTTTAACAGGGTATAATCTTGTGGACTGACCTCCACCATGGTTTTCCCCCTAATAGGGTTTCCACATAAAAAACTTGGTGTTATGTGTGTTTATGATGTGTTGATGGTTTATGCTTTCATGGTTATTAATCAGATCTGGGAATAAGGTTAATAAGTTTAATTTTTTGTGAAAACTAATTCACCCCCCTCTCAATTTTCTGCCCTTGTGTTACAAACACTCCACTATATAGAAAATGAGGAAGAGAACAAGAGGTACACCCCCTTGCAAAAATCCAATAATCACAACCTTTGGAAACCTCTAGAAGGTGAAGCTCAACAACTCTTTTTTGGCTCCACCTTTCCCTCCTTTCCAAGTGCCCAACTTTGGGAATCTAAAGTCATATTGAATGAAATTGAAAGAGAAAACTATCACTTCTTTCCAAGTGCCTCACCTAAAGAAGTTCTACATTCATCTACATGGATCACCATTTGTCATTTAGCACTGCTTCCTATGCATCCCACTTTAGAAAATTTATTTTGTCCACAAGCCACTAATTATTTACTACTACTAATGAACCCCTTCATCCCTTATGAATGCATTTAAAAATAATAGGTGGAACATTATTACAAATTACTTTCCAATAACACCCTAGGTGCTTAGACACCTTATCAAGGATGCTAGAACAATTTAAATGACATAGGATTTACAAGGTAGATGGTACCTAAATCCTAACACATGTAACTCCCTCTTACATGCTCTTACATGGCATAAGAATATTTCATATGTAACTCTTCTCATGATGCCCTTATATACACCAAAAGATGTTGAAACATCATAAACATGTGTCACCTTAATGTGGGATGGCTAACTCCACATGTGAGAAAAAATGCACTAAAGATGAAATGTCCACATATGAAAAACTACACTAATGAGATGCATTTCTTTAGGATTATCATAGATTATATATTACATAAGGTTTGTCTTATATAATATTCTAAGGAAAATACTTTCACTTTAATTCTCATTTGATATGTACTAAAGAAGTTGCATCACCAAAAATTTATGAAACACCGACCAAATGCAAGAGATGAAAATTCTATAGAGTATGTACCTAAAAATCCAAATAATGCACCTCAACATAAAATGAATGTCACTTTTGGAAACAACATGGAGAAAATACACCCAACCCCAATGAAATGATTTAGACGAATTATAATACTCTCTAAATGCATTATCGACATGCCCTAGATAGCTTTGTTTCACCAAGCATGTGTTGTATTTTTCAAGAATGTTACCTTGGAATAAAGGTTTCTCAAACACCTCAAGGTCCTATATGTATTATATTTCAACAAGAGAATGGAAATACTTTATTTTCAACATCAAATAATATGGATCTAGGACCACAACCAAAAGAACTTGTAAACTTGACACAAGTGGATGAAATGTTGATAGCACATGTCCACCCAATCCTACAAGTGACAAACCTTGATAAAAGGAATGTTCTTGGGCCTTAGGATCCTTTCCCTCTCCTTTCATTCATTGCCTCAAGGATATTAGACTTTTATTTGACTAGTATTGTAGAAGTGGATGCTAATGCGATCCAGGAGCCAGTGAAGCGAAGGCATGCTTGCAAAATACAATCCTGAGATCGGGAAATTAAAGACCTTTCCACCGAAGATTTGATAGATTTCAACTGAACATGAAAAACTAGAGGTTGATGAAGAAGGTTTTCGAAAATCCTTCCTTGATATGATGGCCATGGTGGAGGTGCTCTTTCAAGAGAGGAAAGCATGGAAGAAGCGTGAAAAAGGAGAATTGTCGAAGCATGAAAAGCGTAAAGATCAAGAGGATAAAGGGAAAAGACCAAGAGGTGATGATGAGCCTCCAAAAGCTGATTCTTCTCCATCTCCTACTAATTCTACTTTTTCTGCTAATACTTTCAAAAGTGGACATAATCCTAAAATTAAATTAGATGTAAAATTTGATCTACCTAAGTATTGTGGGGAATTAAATGTCGAGAAATTAGATGACTGGGTTCAACATGTAGAAGTGTATTGTAGAGTTCTGAAAGGTCTCTTAGATGAGGCTTCTAGGATCCAGTTAGCTACTCTTCGATTGGGAGGAACAACTCTCACCTGGTGGGAGAGTAGAAATTGAGCAAAAAATTCACAACATGATAGTGTCAATTTAACTTGGGTAGAATTTGTTAATGCTCTTAAGAAGCAATTTTATCCCCTAGGCCATATTCTACAGTTAATGATGAATTGGAAAACTTTTAGGCAAGGGAAATGTCAAACTATCTAAGATTACACCCATGAATTCAGGAAAAGGGCTATTGCACTAAATGTCCCATTGTACACCCATGACACATTCCTCAAGTATATAGGTGGTCTTCACTCTTATCTAAGACATTTCATTTTGGTTTTAAATCCTAATAATCTAGATAAAGTATGTATACAAGCCACATACTTAGAGTCAAGAGGTAAGATTACTTTCATTGATAAGTCTAACAAGAAGCCATCTAAGCCTGAAGGTAAATCCAAAGGAAAAGGAAAGGGGAAAAAGATAGCTATAGTAAAAAATGAGGGTGATAACCCCACTTGCTCCCATTGCAAGAAAGAGGGGCATGATGATTCCAAGTAATGGAAGCTGTATCCAGAACTAAAGCTGAAGAAATACGGAGAAAACAAAGGAAAAAGGAAGGTCGTTGTTGTAGCACAACAGGATCTTGGATCTTGGATATTTGTTGTAGAAAACAAATATTGTTGCTGCTGGGATCCAAGGTAAAGGAAAAGGTATATCTCTCTCTTATGATACAAATGTTTCAAATGCAAGTGCAAGTACAAGTAAGTAGTCTTCTCCATGTAAGGTTGATAAGAAAATAAATTAATTATTTCACATTCAGGTTGTAACAAAGGATATTAAAGTTGACACTTTATTTGATACGGGATCTCAAGTAAACTTAATATCTGAAGAAGTTGTTAAAAATATTAACTTAACTACAATACCTCATCTGAAACCATACTTGCTTGGATGGGTTTGCAATGATGCACAGTTACAGGTAACAAGGCAATGTATGTTAAGATTTTCTATCACTGCAAACTTTATAGATGAGGTAGAAGATTATGTAGTCCCTTTAGATATTTGTGGTCTTGTACTAGGGAGTCCCTATCTATATGGCTGAAAATAAATATTTTATATGGGGGAGAATAAGTATCATATTTTTAAGGATGGGATAGAATACATTGTACGTGCACATAAGATAAAGAATAATCTAACACTGGTAAATACCAAACAAATAAAAAGGCTATTCAATGCAAGTAAGAACTTTGTATTAATGATTGTTAAAGCCAAAGAAGATGAAAAATCTAAGGCATTCAAAGGGTGTGATCCAGAGTGTAAAACCAAATTGGTCAAAATAGTTTCTTCCTATGATGACTTATTTCAGGAGCCAAAGGGATTGCCACAAGAGAGAGAGATACAACATGAAATCCAATTACAACAAGATGTGCCTCTTCTAAACATCGACATGTACCATTTATCTATTTTGCAGAATGAGGAAATCAAGAAACAAGTTCAGGAGTTGGTTGAGATAGGAGTTATTCATCCCAATACATCTCCTTGTGGTTCTCCAATTGTGTTGGTTCCAAAGAAAGATAGGTCTTAGAGAATGTGCATCGACTATAGAGCCCTGAATAAGATAATGGTAAAGAAAAATTATCCTCTTCCCTGCATTGATGATTTACTTGATCATTTAAAACATACAGTTTATTTCTCTAAGTTAGACTTGCGTAATGGATATCATTAGATAAGAATTGCAGAAAATGACATTTGGAAAACTACATTCAAGACAAAACATGGATTGTATTAGTGGTTGGCCATTCCCTTCATGCTTTGTAATGCACCAGCTACCTTTAAGAGAGTCATGAATGATCTTTCATCCTTTTATTGATGATTTTTTCATAGTCTATTTAGATGATATTCTTGTATTTAGTCGAACTTGGGAAGATCATGTAATTCTTGTAAATAAAGTTTTTGGTGTATTGAGAAAAGAAAAACTCTTTGTAAAGATGTCTAAATGCAAATTCTCTAAGACATCCTTAGTGTACTTAGGTTATGTTGTAGGAAGTGGTCAATTGAAAGTAGACCCTGCGAAGGTCGAAGTCATTGTAAAATGGCCTAAGCCAAGTATAGTTATAGAAGTCAGAAATTTCTTAGGTGCAGTTCAGTACTGGAGGGAGTTCATTGCAAACTTCTCCTACATTGCATCGCCATTGCATGCATCAACCATTACGAAGACAACTTTTCAGTGGGGAGGTCCTCAACAAAATGCTTTCGACACTTTGAAGGAAAAGTTGAGCACCGCACTAGTTCTGGCTTTACCAGATTTACAACAATTGTTTGAGATTGAGACATATGCGAGTGGGTTTTCTATGGGAGTAGTACTCATGCAAGGAGGTAAATCAATCTGCTACCACTCTAAAACCTTTACAGGAGTAGTAAGTAACTATCCTACTTATTATAAGGAACTTTATGCATTATTTTAGAGTGTTAAAATATGAAAACACTACTTAATGGGGAAAGAAACTATAATCCACACTAATCACCAACCACTTTAGTATTTGCACTCACAATCCAAATTGCAACAAAGTAGGCACTTTAGGTGGATAGGTTTTCTTCAACAGTTTCATTTGGTAATTAACTATAAGAAAGGTTCCCATAACAAAGTAGCAAATATGATATCTAGACCTCCTGTCATGAATGCTTTGATAATCCTTCAAAATAGTTCTATGATTAATAATTTTTTTGAAGAACAATATGCTAATGATGAAGAATTCAGGGATATCTATGCAAATTTAATCCAAGGAAAACATGTAGAAGAAAAAAAAGATTACTATGTGTAGGATAAATTGTTGTATCACTTGGGAAAGTTATGCATTCCATAAAATGAACAAGCATAGGTGATTCGTGAAACACACACATCATTGATTGTTGGAAACTTCAGGGTAACCAAAAAGATCACAATTGAAAAAATATTGATATTGACCTCGTATGGAAGAAGCTATATCCAAATATGTTAGAGGATGTGTAATGTGTGCAACAAGTAAACCTAGTAATAGCAGGTTGGGATTGTACACACCGCTTCTTGTTCCATCCCATCCATGGTAAAGTGTTTCAATGGACTTTGTTGGGGGTCTACCCATGTCTAAGAAGGGACATGATTATCTATTAGTAGTAGTTGATCGATTCAACAAAATGTGTATTATAACACCTTGTAAGAAACATGTCACTACTAAACTAATAGCTCATATGTAATTTCAATTTGTATGGGTTAATTTTGGGTTACCTACTTCTATTCTATCAGATTGAGATTCTTGATTCTTGGGGGAATTTTGGTCAGCATTGTGGGAACTCATGGACACTAAACTGAAGAAGAGTATAACCTTCCATCCACATACTGACAGACAGAAAAAGGTAGTAAATATGAAAGTTTTCTATCTACTCTTGGGTTATTGTAGTAAGCATCCCAAGCTGTGGGATGAGATTATTCACTATGTGCAGCATGCTTACAACCATGTAGCACACTCTTCTACAAAAATGTCTCCTTTTGAAACATGTTTTGGGTATATGCCTAAAACACTAATGAAATTTCTTTTGGAAAGGATGATGTTGAAGATGGACACCATGACACAGAAAAATCTTTGAAGTTCATCCAGAAAATCCAAGCAATTCATCAAGTAGTGGAATCACAGTTGGAGAAGATCCAAGCAAAATATAAGGCTTGAAATGATAAAAATCACATCGATCATCATTTCCAGGTTGGAGACAAAGTTTGGTTACACATGTCACCAAGGAAAGAATGCAAGGTGAAGGAAGAAAGCTCAAGCCGATTAGGTATGGTCCTTTTTAGATTCTAGAAAGGATCGGTACCAATGCCTTCAACCTTAATCTTCCTCCATACATGCATATCTATTTAGTTGTCAATGTTGAGAATTTGAAGTTGTATGAGCCTCCAATGATACTAGATGAATACACAGACATTCAAGTTCCATTAGTTGATGATCTTTCACCAGAGTATACGTCAAATTTGCCAAAGGATGTCATCCTAGAAAGGAATGTTAGGACTTCACAAAGGGGAGTAGTTGAATACCTCAGAGTGGGATTGAAGAGGATGAGTCAAATCAAGTAAAAATGGATGGAGATTGGTAAAGTGAGGGAACTTTACCCTCAATTACTTTCCAAGTAATTAAGCTTTTAGAGGTCCAAAAGCTCTTCAGTGGGAGGACTGATCCAGGTGGATATTTTCACCAAAAATTCAAGTGTTTCATATGCTCTAGAAATTTTCGCCATGTCGAAGTGCTTAAAAATACAAACCCAACACAACTTGAATAGAGACAAAAGCAGTTCAAACACTCAAGATATGCGCTATCAAAGTTGGGGTCAAATTAGGTGTAGAGGCTAGTCAAAAAGGAAAAATAATTCATTATCTCAAAATTGGTCAAATTTAGTGTCATGACAAAGAGCTCATCGCCACGAGTCCAATACCATTCGTTTCATCGAAAAAGGAGCTCAAATGACAAAGTTATGCCAAGTCAAAGTTATGAGAAAAATAGGTCGACCATGCTGACATCAGTATGATGATGTGGATGCATAGTCAGCAGGTGATGATGACATGGACCAATCCAACAACAACACATGGCATGACATACATAGTTGGAACTGATCAATCACAAATCAACAAGTGGCAATACAAACCAATCAAATCATGACACATGTCCACCTTGCAACAAATTAAAATGTGCCACATGGTACCCTTCTCTTACTCCTCTGACGGGTTGTTAAGTTGTTTGTTCAAAAATATGTGGGGGGATTCAAACCACCCATCTCTCACCTCCTATTTGTGCGCCTGACCACCACACCACCACACCTATCGCCACCCATATAGGAAGCCCCATCCCTTTTAATGAAGGCTTGAGAATATTTTGAGAGGGGGGCAGTTTGAACCACTAACCCCTCAATTCCTAAATACATTCCCTTCCAACATACCACCATGTGGTTTAGAGAGTATTTTGGGGGTTTGTCTATTTTGATGATAAAGCAAAAGCTGAAACCTCAAATTAAGCCCCCTAAAATTAAAGGTTAATCCTTCTTTAAATTTAAGAGCCTGAATCATGATATATTAAGGGCTTAAAAATATTAAAATAATTTTTATTAAGGGGTTAGGAATTATTTAAAATATTATTAAGATTTTAAAGGGGGGTTATGTTGGATTTTATTGTAAAAATGGAAGATTGGGTGATTTTTTAAAATCATTTGGTTTTGCACCAAATTGAGTAAATATTGTGTATAAAAAGAGGGGGTTAGGATGTGAGTTAGACATCCAGGTGATGAGTAAGGAGAGAATGATCTGAAGACTTTGTATCCATTTCTATGCAATGGAGGAACATGATGCAACTATGCTGGAAGGAGATGGATTTGTAATGCAGTTGAAGCCTTTGTAATCCTAATTTTGGAGCACAATAGGATCGGTCACTCAATTGGAGAGGGACCCAGAGATGTAGTTGTTTGGTGAACTCTATTATCAACTTGTGTTTCATCTTCTTTCTCTTTTCTCTCTTTCATTATGTTCATCACATTTATAATGCTTTGTTCATTTAAGCATTTTTGTTATGTTCATTCATTTTTAGAGCTTTGAATTAATCATTGTAATCATTAAGCATTCATTAAGAAATTGTCATAGATCCTAATTCAGATCAATGTACCCTAGCTCATCGATCACCCAAACTCATTTTTTTCTAAAGCCTGGTGGCCCACATAGTGTGCACATTAGGGATCATACCATAGCCTCTTTCATTTGCCACTTTTATCATCCATCATATTTTCCACTTACATTCTACGTACATATCAGGTCCTTTTGTCTAGCACAGTCATCCAAACAAGGAAATGCATCATCACGACATATTAGTTCTACACATAGCTTCCAAAAGTTCCATCTTAATCAGAAAAATACAAAAAAAAAAGAAAAAAAAAATTGTTATCTTGATGAAAACCTAGCAAATAGGAATCTTGGTAACACAAAAAAAATAAAAAATGAAGAAAATAGTAAAGAGAAATAATTCATCCAATAGTTAAAACCACTTCAGAGGTGCTTTGGATAAGTACCATGGTGAAGACCTTGCAAACAGACATCATGTGTAGTTGACTTTGCTCTGTCATCTACCATCATTCCAATTTGACTTTTCCCCATCATTCATCTTTCCCATATCACCCATAATAAATCATTGTCCTTTCCATAGCTTGGAACGATTGACATCATGTGTCTTTTCACCTTCCATAATGCCTATCCCATTTCACTCCTAATAAATTGGTCTCATAGCCAACTAGGGGAAAATACTTGACCTATGTCATCCTTGGATCCTACAATTGTTGGTGGAGGTCATTATATCAAAAAGCCAAAAAAAAAAAAATATTCTCAAAAGAAAAAAAAAATCATAAAATTGTGAAAATCCAAAAAAAATAAAAACATGTCAAAAACAAAAAAAACATCCAAATAACTTTCAAAAATCCCAAAAAAAGATTCAAATTCAATCTTGTTAGTCCAAGTTAGTCAAACTATGTTGCCTCTATGACTTAGCATAGGCAAGGCCATCTATCGATGTGCCCCTGAGGCATTAGGTCAATCCTTTTAGGTTTGTCGAATAAAATCTGGCCCAACCATGGTAGGAGGGTCCTCAAAGAGAACAATTTGGACCATGCAACAAGAGTAACACAATAGAAGCAACACATAAATTGGAGGAAAATGCAGATTAGAACTTTCTCATTAATAGAAATCTCAGTTACATTTGGCCAACAACATCTAGGCTTATAGACTCAGCTCACAGGCCTGTTACAACATGCTTAATTACAATATTCCTATATTCTCCTTAATGCGAGCTGAAATCTAACATCCCAAATCTATTCTCTCTCTAACTAGCTTTCTAATTATCTATTACAATGATTTATATAACATCTTGAGATCTAGAACCATTTGCGTCAGCTAAAGATCATTACAATCTTGAATGAAAGAAAATGTCATGCACATATGAATAGGTCATCCTCAAATTGGAATTTCTCCTTAATAGGTGAATAGGATGAAGTGTGGACCTAATTTAAGGTCAGGGAACACTCCATGGAACAATATGAATCACACCATCGAGATCCACAAGTTACGAGAAAGATCCACGAGATCGAACTAGCCATTAGGTTTGAAAATTATTCCGGTTTTGGTTCAAGAAATTGCCATAAAATCCAGAAGTGATAACTTATCAGAAAAAGATCCAATTGTGGTCAAATATTGGAATAAGGAAAATGAACATGTCCACAATGTCAAGAAAGATCCACAGGTTTTGGTGAGAAAATATGATGATCCCACCATCACGAATTAAACGGGAATTGAACAAGAACAAAAATTGAAAGAAAATATTTTTTGATTGATGCAAGATTGACAAGAACCAAGGATGCTCCTACATCAAACATCTAGGGTTAATGAAAAGTGAGTCCCTCACTTTGTTAGGGCTAAAGGAAAACCAATACATTCTACCTCAACCTGAGAAATCCAAGAATAATCCTCAACTACTGGTCTACCTTTCCATTTCATAAGGTATTTTTGTACTATCTTCCACAAGTTTTCATCCCATCTTTGATATTTAGAATCTCTTCTATCTCATCATCTTGTTGTTTAGGAAACTAGTTCTCTAATTTTTCTTCACCGCCTTCACTAAATTCTGCTTCATGGTACCATGTAGATCTGCAATGTTGAATATAGGTGATATACCCATGCTATCTGGTAATTTACTTTTTTTTTTTTTTTTAGACTGCAGAATCTGCAGTACCTACTTTCATACCGCAGTTACCGCCTGTAAACTTTTAGGACCGGCAGGCTGGCGTGACACGCCCTCGGTACCACGGGACGGGGGAGACTAGAACTCGTGACCAGCAGAGCCGCAACAGAATTACTTAGCCAACCGAGCTAGGGCCCCCGCCCATCTGGTAATTCTACTTCATATGCATTCCCTGAATCAAATTTCTTCAAGATCTTACAGGGCCCAAACTTCCTCATCTCCAGCTTATTGTATGTGCCAACTGGAAATATTTCCTTAAATACACCATCACTTCATCTCCAATTTTGAATTCCTTATGTCTCCTCTTTTCATCTTCTCTCTCCTTATACTTCTAGTTCATGTCTTCCAACTGTTGTTTTACTTGAGTATGCACTTTCTTCATGTGTTCTACAAATTCCTCTACTTCTACACTCCTTTTAACTTCCTTACTGATGTCTCTCAACTCTGATATACCTCTAGGATGAACTCCAGTAACAATCTCAAAAGGTTTCTTTCTAGTACTCATATTCACTAAATTATTATAAGCAAACTCTTCTTGTGCAAGGACTAAATCCAAACTTCTGATCTTCTCTCCAACCAAACACCTTGGAAAATTCTCCAAAATCCTATTTACTACCTTTGTCTATCCATCAGTTTGTGGGTGAAAAGTAGAACTAAACTTCAACTTCTTCCAAAGTGTTCTCCAAAAGTAACCAACAAACTTTGTAGGTAATCCATGCAATCTGACCACTTCTTTGAGAAAAAAGTCTGCTACATGTACTGCATCTGTTGTCTTCTTACAAGGTATGAAATGTTCCATTTTTAGAAAATCGATCAGCCACCACAAATACAGAATCATTACCTCTTTGTGTCTTCAGCAAACCAAGTATGAAATCCATGCTAATATCCTCCCATGGTCTCTCTGGAACTGTCAAAGGCTTATACAATCCAACATTCTGACTACTCCCTTTTGCAACTTGAAAGACTCTGAAACTCTATACAAATTTCCTAACATCCTTGTATCTCTAGGGCCAAAAGTAGTTCTCAATTACCAATGCTACTGTCTTATCAATTCCAAGGTGTCCTGCTAATCCTCCACTATGTTTTTCTTTCACCAAGTTATCCCTCATCAAACTCTGGGGTATACACAATTGATTTCCTCTGAACAACATATCCTCCTAAATGAAATAATCCAACCAGTGAATTCTATCCTCCAAGACTAGTTCTTTATAGACTCTCCAAGGTTTAACAAAATTAGGGTATTCCACATACAAGTTCTTCAATTCCTCAAACCCTAATACCTCCACTCTCATCTCTACCAATAAATTATTTCTTCTACTCAAGGTATCAACAACTCTATTTGACTTCCCACTCCTATGCTTCAAAACAAAAGTATAACTCTATAAGAATTCTACCCATTTCATGTGTCTCTAATTCAACTTATCTTGAATGTTCAAATATTTCAATGCTTGATGATCTATATACAACACAAAATCCTTAGGAATCAAGTAATGTCTCCACTTCTTCAAGGCTTGAACTATGTCATAAAACTCCTGATCATACACTGAATGTATTCTCCTGATATCAATCAATTTCTCACTGAAATAAGCTACAGGTCTCCCTTCTTGACTCAATACTGCTCTAATTTCATTTCTACTTACATCATAGTCTACTTGAAATACCTTATTGAAATCTGGTAAAGCCAACACAGGCTTCTCAGTCACCTTTTATTTCAACAACTCAAAACTTTGGTCTGCTCTAGATGTCCACCTAAAATCCTTCCTATCTCCTCTCATTGTTTCTGTCATAGGGCTGCAAATAGAATTGAAATTCCTAATGAACTTTCGGTAGAAACTATCCAATCCATGAAACGATCTTACCTCTCCAATGCTATCTGGTGTAGGCCACTCAACAATTGCTCTGACCTTTTCAGGATCCATCTTTAATCCATCCACAGAGATCACAAATCCTAGATATACCAACTCTTCCTTCATGAAACTACACTTCTTAATTTTTATCAACAACTACTCTTCTCTCAACCTCTGCAAAACTTGTCTTATATGCAACAAATTTTCTTCTCTAGTCTTACTAAAAATCAAGATGTCATCCAAATATACAATCACAAACTTATACATTAATTTCTTCATTACCTTATTCATCAACCTCATGAAAGTACTTGGTGCATTTGTCAATCCAAAAGGCGTCACCAACCACTCATACAATCCTTCATTTTCCTTGAATGTTGTCTTCCACTCATCTCCTTCTTTTATTTTGATCTGATGGTGTCCACTCTTCAAATCTATCTTTGTAAAGTATCTAGCTCCACTCAAACAATCGATAATGTCATCCATCTGGGGCAAAGGAAATCTATACTTCACTGTGATCTTGTTTATGGCTCTAGAATCTGTACACATCCTCCATTCTCCATCCTTCTTAGGTGCTAACACAATAGGTACTACACAAGGACTTAAGCTTTCTCTGATCAAACCCTTCTTCAAAAATTCTTGCACTTGTCTATTCAATTCTTCATTCTCTGTTAGTGTCATTCGATGTGCTACTTTATTAGGAAAACTAGCTCTAGGAATCAGATCCATGCAATGACTAATACTCCTCACAGGTGGCAATCCATCAGGTACATTATCTAAAATGATCTCTTCTTACTCTGTTAGCAACTCCTTTATCTCATCCATAAATCTCCTTCCATCAACCAAACAAACTCTAGCATTCATACAAATCTCAACTTTAGGAACATCTTCCAATGACAACAAAGTATGCTTCACCCCATTAGCAACAATGGTATATGTGTTCTTCTTTTCATCATGAATAGCCTGTCTATCAAACTGCCAAGGTCTTCCCAACAAAACATGGCATACATCTATAGGCATGATATCACACAAAACCTCATCATGGTAATTTCCTATCTTCAGTTTCACCAAACATTGTTCACTTACTAGTATCTTATGCTCATCTTGAATCCATGCTATATGATAGGGCTCCAGGTGTTTCAATCTTTCTAACTTCAATTTGGTCACCATTTCTTTAGAAACCAAGTTCTTAGAGCTTCCACTATCAACAATCACCTTGCAATATTTACCACCTACCCTGAATTTGGTTTGGAACAAGTTCTTTTTCTGTAATGGCTCCTTCTCCAACTCACTTTGACACAATACTCTTCTATTCACCAAAACTTCTC